>JBAMJV010010849.1:0-36806 GCA_037951105.1 Echinarachnius parma | reverse complement strand
TGTTAATTTTATGCGATGTCCAAGGTTGCCAAAGTGACAACAATGATATATATCATTTAAGCATAGCTACAACACAGTTTAATTGTGCAACATTGTCAGCTAATTAAAATGTGAACCTTTGCACCATGAGTAGAGTGTAAACGGTGCAAATATGCACATTAAGGGTTCATCGTTGCACCGTTCGAATGCAAATTGCATCCTCAATATGCAATTATGCACCTTAAACCTAAGGATGTATTTAACTTTATACTTTACCCAACGTTGCAAAGTTCCACCTTAAAAGGTGTTGTCAGTGTGACAGGAAAGGCTGTGTAGTTTTTAAATGCGCAGGAAAATCCCTGTTATCATATGTTTTTACCCTAAGAACAAAATTTTGCCTTTGGCTGTAAAACTATGTATGCTGTGCTTTGAATTTTCAAATCTATATGCAGCGATTCGAACAAGTTGAGCATATTTATTGTACCTTATTGGTCACAGAGATATTATCAGAAGCACGACTTTGTAGATCCTTGCTCAGATCAAATGCTATAATGTAAATAGCTCTCCAAGTCAGAAATACCTAAAGAAGGGTAAGAAAAATTGTACATCTGAATCGAATATTGGAATTAAACAGGATTACTTTTAATTAGCTTTCACACGTACAATTAACAATATATTAGATTACCCATGCAATACAATGTACATAATTGCTTGCTTGCTTGATTGATTAATTGATTGATTGATTGCTGGTTTAATTGATTGATTAATTGTTTGATTGATTGATTGATTGATTGATTGATTGATTGATTGATTGATTGATTGATTGATTGATTAATTAATTGATTGATTAATTGATTGATTGATTTATTTTATTGTATTTTTCAAACTAATGGAAATACCTACTCCATATGTTAAACAAATGTATAGATCTACACCAAACATAAATCAATTACACAAACTGTATATTCCGGTCACGTGATAGTGCCTGAAATTATTATCAAAACAGCAACAGAAGTGAAATGGTTCACATATTACACAGAAGGCACATGGTAAAATACTGAAGGGATGACAAAAAAGTACACGGTAATATATTGTTTAGATGTTGTCACCTATCACCTGGGTGACGAGGTACTCAGTAAAGTACCGTCTGAGGGGTTAGGGTTAGGGTTAGGGTTAGGGATAGGATCACTGTACAGATTATCCCACCGTGTCCATCAGATTACAGAAGATGTCATCCCTTCAGTATTTTACCGTGTGCCTTTCTTTTTTTTTTACGGTGGCTTACTGTGTGCTTTTTGTGAATCGGGTGAATGGTTCGAACTTCTGACCAAAACACATTATATTTGTAATAAAATAAGTTTCCCTCAAAAAGTGGACAAGTCAAAATAGTTTTTAGACCTTAAACATATTGCATAACGTATTAAAGACAAACAACAAAATTAGAACACAATATTGTATCTGTATAGGAAAATACCAGGCAAAGTTAATTGCTTCCTAACACAATATAAAGAGAAATAAGCTGATTGAAATTTGATCAGAATCGGGAAATACACAAGAGGGCTATGTTTATCTGAACAATATGAATACATGAGCAATCCTTTCGAAATTGCCGGCGAAATTATGTAGCTGCTAGCCACATTGTGTGTCACAAAGAGAAATGTTGGGGTTCAAGATACTCTAACATAACCCGCTGTAAAATGTGTGTACATCGTAATCTTTATAAAAGTATTATGATATGACAACATTACCTGATGAGTTGAGTAATACGTTTTATGTCCAGCATAGTCCCAAATGGTGAAAGTGAGTTTGTCTTTTTCCTCCTCGCCAGATCGTGTGGTTACTTTATCTCGAGCGCATCTTAAGACGGCTTCCTCAATTTCTTCGGCTTGATAAGTTACAGCTCGTGCTGTAATGTAAATGAAATTGGCGAAAACACAATCCATGTCACTCGTTTATATTGTATGCACATAAACAAATATGCGGTTGTTAAATTTTTAGTGAACAAACTTTGTAAATAAATACATCCATATAAATGTTTCACTAAAGTGACATTTTAACATTGTCAAATATTCGAATTTCTCTTTCGTAAAAATGTATTAACGATTGGAATGTTATTTATTGCATTCATGTATTAAAGGGAGAGTACAGTTCTGGTCAAACTAAATTTTAGTAACGAACACTTTAACTTTAATCATTACAAACTAAAAGTTATACTCCACCATGCCCGAAAGGTATACAAACCTACAAATATCAGAAGTCTGATATTTAAAAAAAAAACGTACAAAACACGCACGATTATCAGAGAAGTACAGGACAGCTACCGAGCATAGAACGGACATCACCATATGAGTAACGGACACTACCATACGAGAAGCTTACAAAAACTGGTAAAAATGAAAGTGGAACGCATAAGAAACAGACAAAACGTTTTTGGAACGTATTAATACAGGTCATGTGACAGCCAATTAGTGTAGAATATAGATCTGCGATTCGATCATCGGTCAACCATTATTTTCCGACTAGGGTTGTATCATCACCCCTTGCTTGAAGATGCCCCCAAATAAGGTGTATAAATGCCAGGAAGGGCAAAGGCAGGGCTAAGAGAAAAGCTATCAAGTCCCCCTCTCTACCCTCTACAATTGGCCGGCTCCAGCCAATTACCAGGCGTGCTAAATCAAGTCTTTTCCATTAATACAGCGTACTGACTCCGGTTTGACCCCTACCGTAGAGCTCTCCGAGAAGACGCATTTCCAAACGACGATATCTCCTTTATTTTATCACTTTCTTGCGCTCTGTTTTTTGCAATATCATAATAAATATCTGGAGTTACTGAATATCTAATAATATTTATTATATGATTCCTGTAAATTATTCAATTTCCACGTTTAAAATGTTTTTTTTTACAAAAGACAAATTTTTGAAAACAACTCGAATTTTGACACATAGTTCTACAAATGAAAGTCTAACGTATAGAATTCCCATTTATTCTTCTTTCCGAAAATATAAAAATGGGGGTGTCAATGTTTTAATATGGGTCAGGATCCAGCAAAATCTAACCCAACTACAATGTCAAAAACTCATCAAAACACGACTGTTCAGAAAAGACGATATCCTGCTCTGTGATTGGTCAGTCAGCGGCCGAGAGGAATTACGTCATTCCCTTCGGACTGGGGTGTATTCTGCTAGCGCAAAATAACAATCAAAAAGGACTTTGTTCATATTTAGTCATTATTATTTTTAGTTTCATGGTACAAATGAATGAAACATTAGTGTAACTTTTGTAGGGATATCCAACCAACGATAACTACGCTCATAATTTATTTTTATTTTTTTATAAACGAAATTCAGTCAGGATATGATCACTGCAGTCCCACGTACTGTATTACAAGTGTGGGAAGAAATGTTGAGTTGTGATTTACATACAGGCATTCTTACCTTTTGTGTTATTCGAGTATGTGCGAGTGTGCTTAGGATTTATGACATTGATTAGGGATACATTTTGGAGATAATTACAAATATTATGTTCAAACTGTTAACATTTTACTAGTCGTTGGCATTTTTTGTATATAGTCTATACAGTGTTATATGAAAATAAACATGCAATAGACATCTGTTAATAATAATACCAAGTGTGACATTGATACACAAATATCCCAATAATGAGATGTTCAGATGGCAAGAACATACAGTTTGTAAAAATGCGTACAAGGATGAAATTATATTACATTTAGTCTATACGATCATAGAAAAGCTTTCCCCATGATAAATAAGTGTAAAACTTCATGTGGGTACAAAGTTAATGTTTATGACACATTTGTGAAAAACAATATCATCTTACTTTATGCATACACAAATATCTCTAATTGATAACAATATTGACATAAATAAATACATTCATCTAATTACACTCTCCTGTACATGTATATCTCAAGTAATATTCAATGTAATTTCATATTCTTGCTCTCACATCGAGTCCATAACCAATTTAGTTAGTATGAACAGTTTCAGAGCGTTGATTGCAATACAAAGAGGCACAACGTTGGAAATTCAAATGGCGCGGCCGATAACGATATGCAAATCCGGGTGCTCCACCGGGCCCGTCTTTAAATGTGACACCACTCCCCATTCAGTACGATTGTATCCTTCCACCTGCAACAACTTAAATTTCTTTTGTCCCACATCCTGCTCTTTCATCCAGCCTACCCCCTTGACATAGCACCTTTGTCCTCACCAACCCCCATTAGCGCACTTCCTGTGTTCCTGCCCACTCTAGCTCGTTCCTGTATTAATCTCTCCCCCTCTTAAAGGGGCCCTGCAAGCCAAATGCATGTTGACCTTTGTTCATCTATATTAGTGTACACATTCAATATTTGTAAACGGTTTGACCCAAATATGTTTTGTATATTTTTAAACATTTTATCATTTATTTGTCTTCATGTTGCTAAGCCCCACCTCCTAAAAAACCCTCCAGAGCAAATTCTATTGTTGACCTGCAGTGACATCATTTGTCAATCACTGGTCAGCTACCATGAGATTAACAAAAGATGAAAGTACAAAAAGAACATCCACACAAAAGCATGCCTTGCATACCTCCATGCAATAGCTTAGACAGTGCTTTTCTTCTGACATAGCAACAGCTATTGTAATTGAAGTTGTGAGAGTTGGTATTCTATTCAACCGTGTGATGCTATTGTGATTAGGCTAATCTCTATGATGTCACTGCAGGACTGCAGGTCAACAATAGAATTTGCTCTGGAGGGTTTTTTAGGAGGTGGGGCTTAGCAACATGAAGACAAATAAATGATAACATGTTTACAAATATACAAAACATATTTGGGTCAAACCGTTTACAAATATTGAATGTGTACACTAATACAGATGAACAGAGGTCAACATGCATTTCTGTTGCAGGGCCCCTTTAATGTCCCCTCTTTTGATGGTGTTTATCCTAGCTTGTACCTATTCCCGTCATTTTAGCCCAGACGAAGGATCTGCTAGATTCGATAGCTCGACACTTATGGGCCGGTCATACTTACGGTAGTGGACGTAGTGAACCGTAGGGTAATTAAATGTGGGTCAGACGTGGTGTAAGTACGTTAAACTAGGTTAAACTAAGTTGAACAACGTGGAACTACGTTGATTTACTTTAAGGTACGGTGGTTGGCCACGGAAGGGTACGGATAAGTACGTTTAAGTACATTAAACTACGCTAGACTACGCTAATGTGGGTACAGCTTGCTCACGGACAGGTACGGAGTGGTACGTCTGACTACGCTTGAGTACGAGAGACTGCGGTAGCCACTACGCTGGAATACGCTAAAGAACGTCAAACTACGGTAAATAGCAACTCCGCACGGAGTATAACAGCCAACCGGTGGTGTGGTACGGCCATTGCGCTTTATTTTGTTTTAATTTGTCTTATTTTTTTTAATCAAACATGTCTGGATCAAGACTGTCGATGCTGGTTTTGTACACGGTAAAGTACGTTAGAGTACGCTAGAGTACATTTAAGTACGTAACGAAGTACGTTAGACTACGCCAGATTTCGTTAGACTACGTTAGACTACGTTAAACTTCGGTTTAGTACGTTATTACTACGGATGCCTTTAACGTACCTCTCTTTTGAACATGTTCAAAAATTAAATCGAAGATCACGGCTCCCCCCGAGTTAATACCAAGTTAGCATCACAGACAACTACGGTACGATATGGATGCTAGTACGTTCAACTACCTTCAACTTCGTTCAACTACGATCAATAACGTTAGCCACCACTACGTTCAACTACGTCCACTACCGCAAGTATGACCGGCCCCAACCTTTGACTCATTGGAATTTTTAGCTTTAACTATTCTCGTTCTGTTATGGACTTTATAAGGCCGGGGATATTTGAGGTATTCCTACGGCCGGAGGGGATGGGGGGGGGGGGGGGGGGGACCTCCACCTCCCCTTCACCCCCTGAAGATATCGGTGGCCACAGTGGAATGCTCGATCGCCGCAAAAATGGGCACGCATATCAAGAAAAGTGTATATACATGTAATACGATGGTGATTTTCATGGTCTTTTTAACTTGAACGTCTTTTACCTTACTATATCGTACTTGTTCGTAGCCTTATGTGGCTCATCATCCACATAATGCCGTTCCTCAAAGGGATCTAGTAACTTTGTTGACATGTGCAAAAAGTGATGAGTGGTTGATAAAATGTATATTTCTGTTATATAATATGTCCACTGGGTGTTGTGTAAAAAATTAAAGTTAAATGGACGTTATATGGTCAGGTAATGAGAACAAATGCAAAGTGATATTCACTTACTCGTTGTACACACTTTGCAAACGGTTTTAACATCTGAACACTTCAATCGTAAATATATTTTTAATTCGAAAAACCGAAACCTGTCCCATGCTTTTATTGTTGAAACGATTAACACAACAAGGTATAAGGGAACCGCTTACATTCCGATTGGTTTGTTAGGCTTTGGATATTGTTCTCAGTCTCTTTAACGTAGTTGAAGGTATAACCTAGTTCAACTTCTTCCACCACGTCTGACCCGCGGTAATCTACCCTACGGTTCACTACGTCCACTATTGTGTATATGACCACTCCTTTAGCAGTCAAGACCACTGTCGCAAAACTGCTATCGGCCAAAATAGCGGTAAAGCACTATTCCGCTCGATATCACGTGATAAGCAGTATTGCGTCATCTTCGGTTGCACGTTTTGTAGCAATGGGGATATTTGTGCAACTGAATTACATTTTGTTCGCCCAATGTTCGGGAAAGATCATCTAAATAGTCAATGTGAAGCATCCTTGATAATTGAACTAATGGTATGTCGATTTTCTAAATTATCTAGCCTGAACATTTTAAGAAAATCTTGCCCGATTATGCGGGCTCGTTTTTCAAACAAACGGTTGATTCTCGCGTAAACTCACACGACAGCTGTTATATGCCGTACGAACGAGTACGGTGCGAAATAACGATAGAAAAGGAGAGAGCGTGTGAGAGAGGCGTATAGAGTGGTGAGGTGTGATGTCATCAATGATGTCATAGACATCTTTTTTTGGAATTTTACAATTTGGACTTCATTTTCAGAAAGAGCATAACAAATAATGTCCAAATACCGAAAATCAATTGAATAGGTTACGTATTGGCTGAGATATGCCCATCCGAATGATTTTTGTTGTCATATCTCAGCCAATACGTAATATATTCAGTTGATTTTCGGTATTTGGACATTATTATTGATGCTCTTACGGAAAATGGAGTTCAAATTTAAAAATTCGAAAACAGTGTTTCTGTACTCTATAGCTCGCCAATATAAGAAAACTGCAAGACACGCTTAGCACGCGAAAGGCTAGAATGGCAGACACAAAGCTGCATATATCTGAAAAAACGGCTGTACAACATTTTTTTTTTCAATCACCGATAATATCGCATGGCACTATCGCCACGATATGTGCACCATCTAGCGACATTGATTAGATAATAGTGGGAAACCGCTATTTTTACAATAGTGGAAAAGTGAAAGTGGTCCTGACTGTTTAGTATGTGTTTACATGTATAGTTAGCTAGCACTAGTAGGCAACGCCTGTTTTCTGGATCATCAGACGGATCGGACTTTCCGAAATCCGACTTCTACTTTACGCGTACGTTAATAGTGGAGCGGTATCCCGCGCTGTACGCCCACGTTCATGTAGCCCTTTATGTGTCATGTCCGCGTAGCTTTGGTATAATGCAGTCAAAAATTAAAAAAATACATCAATACATAACCCCCCAAAAGGAATATAAAACATGGGTTTTTCACAGATGACATTAAAGTCTTCGATTGTTTTTTTTTTAGGAATGCAGCATCTATACAGTTAAAGAGCTGATTTAGATATAATAAAGTAATGTTTTCATTTTGTTATAACAAAGCTAAGTTATACATGGTCGATGATACCTACATGCTAACAATAACAGTACTTTCGAGGCAGCACGACGGATTTAATTACAGCTTACCTGGTTCATGTGTTTTCTCTGTGACAGGATGCTTGCCGTCGTCCGAAGTGACTGTGAAAATGACAGGAATAATAATAATCATGATTACGTATTGCATTATGTAATTCAATATTGTACACAAACAGACCAATTCAATGAATAGTTGACAACTAAGTTAGGGCAGCAATTCAATAATGTTCAAGTTTTGGGCGGTTTGAAGTACGGTTCAATACAAATGTATGCGTCCAGGTTTACCATCGGTGAAAGATACAAAACCCAAGCTGCCTTGGTGTTCCCATGCCCGAAGGGTGGGGTGCAAATATAGGCCCCCCCCCCCCCTCCTCCAATTCATTTATATGATCGAACATGCACGTTCATATAAAAGGCACACATATCATGATCAAGAATGTCATTGCTGACAATACTAAGCTATTTTCGCCATATTTATGTAGGCAAATTTAACTTAAGTATAATATTAACTTCTGACGACGGATAGTCAACCTATTTGCAACTTTGAGCCCCTCCTACTATCCACCCTCTCCTCACAATACCAACAGTCCTTTCCAAAACTATCCCAACAGTCCTTTCTAGGACTACCAACAGTCCTTTCTAGGATTACCAACTGTCCTTTTTAGGACTATCCTAGAAAGAATATCAACAGTCCTTTTCAGGACTATCCCAATAGTCCTTTTCAGGACTATCACAACAGTCCTTTTTAGGACTACCAACAGTCCTTTTTAGGACTCTCTTAGAAAGAATACCAACAGTCCTTTTCAGGACTACACCAACAGTCCTTTCTAGGACTACCAACTGTCCTTTTGGGACTATCCTATAAAGAATACCAACAGTCCTTTTCAGTACTATTCCAACAGTCCTTTACAGGACTATCACAACATTCCTTTCTAGGACTACAATCAGTAATTTTCAGGCCTCACCAATCCTCCCCTCTTACATGGAGCAACCGCAAACCACACGTATTAAGTATAATATTGCAAGATTACATATTCGTAAATATCGATTATGACAATTCTGTGCCGATTGATAATAAGAGGCACAACTCTTGTCCATGGTGCTGGCGTCGTGCAATTAGGTTCTACCGAGATTAATGCATTTAATGGTTTTTACCACACAATGCATTTTTTATTCTATTTCAACAATATTGATCTATTAGCTCGGTCAATATAGATGTTTTCGATACATTTCATAATACTGTTGTTTGGCTTTAAATTAGTAGTAACTAACACACGTATTAATACGGAATAGTCGTGTATGCATGTTATTATTATAATTATTTATTCGACTAAAAAGCAAAATACAGTGCAAAATACAACACAATTATTAACATAATATATGCACATGATACAAAAATCAAGTTACAATTGAGACAAAAGAAAACAGGGAGAAGCAGTATGTGAGCCACGGTTCACAAAAGTGAGTTCATCACTGCTGCCCTAGGGCATGTAAACCCGCACCCACTGGTTCCAGAAGATGCAATATTATGGAGCATTAATAATAATAATCTTATACCAAGGTGGTTTAAAAATTATCTGTCAACGTCCAAGTATATCTAAATTATCTCAACCACATTGAAATAGAGAATAAATCGATGAAAGGATTATATCAATTATTGTGGCTCATATTTATATTGATATAAGGTATATTATGTATGAGTTATACAAAGAAACTATACATTGCTATGTGTCGCGGTAATACGGGCATCGGACATTAGTATTACTGCTCGATCGGCCATTATCATAAGACGCAGACCGTGTACAATTTAAAGAACAAATACAAAAGCGAAGTGCGACTTAATGATCGTGGTAGTCAGAGGTGTCTATTGAACAGAGACGATAGACGACTTTAGAGGAAAAAGGAATGTAGGAAAATGTGAAAGAATAGCAGGATCTTTGATACTAGATGGCAGACTGTTCCAGACTCAAGGTAAACAACGTGATGGCGAATAACAAAGAGGTCGTGTTCTGGAATTATATGCTGAAACTTAAAACTGTCAGGGTGTCGAGGATTAACAATAATGTTTCCAGAGAGCATTCAACAATCACATACACCAGAGAGACATTTGAAAGACAATGAACAAAGAAGAATAGCGTGCTTTCGTTTATACATGTTGACTAGTCGCCTCGTCGAGATGACGTCATTTCCATTGCACTGCGCATGCGTCAATATCGGCCACACGCTCACCGTCCGATTTGAGCACGCGTTCACCCCTGTCTTCGCCGGCGACCCAAAATACGGTCACCGTGTCTTGTTTATGACGTCATGCTCTTCTCAAGATGTATGATATCGAGAAAATCATACTAAAACGAGTCTCATGTTAGTTTGTCAATTTGATACTAATAATTCAAACATTTTACTGCTTGAATTTGCATTTCGATTGCGTACGATGCCAAGCCAATGGCACACACACGTGTTTGGCCTGTTTGTATGCTACGAAATTAATGCAATTAATTAAATGGAAAGGAAACATCTACATTTTATTGTACAGCATCGTCTATCACTACAGCACACCCTGGTGATGTCCATGGGCCAGGGTCGGGCTCGAAATGGTTAGGCTTGAATGTCTGTGTTCCCGCGAGCGCGGCGTGACTTAACGAGCGTAAACGCGTGAAAACGACAAGGTAACAAATTACAGTCAACGTGCATAGTCAACCCAGTGCAGTAGGGCTTACCCTCGACGCATTCACTAGTGAACGTGAACAAAACGAAAGCAGCCTAATGTAAACCAATTACCTTTTTTTAGAGCAGGGGATCATAATGACTGGAGCATAGCTTTTATAAGTTATGAATATCTGCAAAAGCAAAGGTCGGATCAGCAATATACATTGAATATAAATGCATGTTTAAAGTGATGCCTGTAAAGTGTCAGATATTGCACAAAATGACATTTGAGACTTCAATCCTACATCAATATCATTGTAAAATACAATTGAAAGATTTGTGAAAGTTTGAAAGAAAACGAACACTGTTTACCTAGTGAAAAAAACGAATATTGAGTTCATATTTTATCACCGAATACTGATGGCTTGTCATGGAATTGTAGCAGTAATAATCAGCCGTTGACGATATCCGCACTCGTGTGTTTACAGACTGTACAGAATTCATGGAATTTGCGCACGTTGGATCAAAGTTCAGTAGCGTCTGGAATGTTTCCCACGCGTGCTGGCTCGGACGTATTTAGCTACAACAATTGTACTTTTTTTCAATTGCGTTGATCAACGCTTTTCAAATATTGATTTTCAATGACAATTATCTTCATACTAAAGGGACATTTGAAAAAATCAAACCCTATTTTAGTCTTCTCTTATCATAAGCTAAACAACACGGTAGAAGAGAAACGAGGAAGCTCCAAGTAATTTTCGTGGATTTAGACACTTTACAGGTATGACTTTAATGACGATGATTTGTTTAACATTTGGAGTTGTAAGGTCGAAGGTCAAAGGTCATAGAGCAACTTCAATATTTACGAGTGGTTCATTAGTGCCATATTTCCAATTATTATAATTCAAGATACATTTTACAAACTTCAATTAAACTTGATTATGTATCAATGTTCTGATTGCGACTATCAAAGACAAGCTTTTGTGGTCATTAGGTAATTGTTAAAGATATAGTCGTGTTTTGGTTTAGAGGGCGCTGCACAAAAACAAATTGTCGTGAGGTAACGAAAAACTGTGTGTCAAATTTGAAAGAGCATACAATTTTAATGACAAAAACAATTTAATTATTATCAAAATCGGTTTTCAGACGGCTGAAATATCCATGAATAGAACTTTTTGTAATGTTTGTGTTGCCCCACAATAATTTTGAACCGATCGTTGAAAAAAAATTCAGCTTGACCAAAACTGTACTCTCTTTACCAAAACTAAACTATCCGTTTATATGCCAGCTTATAATAACTGGGTGACGTATGCCAATTAAGATGTAAAGATAACTTGTTGCATTGTAATGGTCCTATCAATACAATATTGGCTACAAGCTTTCGCACACATTCACTAAAGTTATTATATTTTTCCAATCGTAGAAGCTACCCCACATAAAGCACGAACTTACTTCAATTAAGGTTTAAAAGCAAACATTTTAAATTGCTGGCAAAGCGGTATATGAGTATGTATTTACTCGAACTTGAATTCAGCATAGTCAAAAGGAAAATTTCTTAAAAATCAGAAAATTAATGTTAAACCTACATATTTTACTTTTCTATATTGGTGCCTGTGAAAATTATGAATGGGGTAGTTCAGTTTTGGTAGAGAGGGCGCTGCACAACACACTTTTGTTGTGAGGTAATGACAAACTGAGTGTCGAATTTGAAAGAACATGCAATTTTAATGGCAGAATAAGCTTTACTTGGTCACAATCGTTTCAAAAATGGCTGAAATATCAATAAATATATCGAATCGTAATAAATTTGGGCCCCAAATTTATTCGATGATTTTTTGTTTTAAATTAAAAAATGCTTACACTTTTAAAAAAATGTTCAAAAGCGGTTTTTAAATACTTGTTGATGATCTCTCTATTTAATCATTATTTCAACAAAACATCACATGCATAATGTTGTATGATAAAATGGTTGAAACCAATGCCTTTTTAGAGAGCGCCCTTTTGAGTTTTAATGGCTCTTTTTTAATGATAACAGGCTTTTTACTTTAATAGTCGTTTGTAATTTTGTATACCTTTCGAGTATGGTGGAGTTATAAATATTAGTTTGTAATGTTACTGTGCAGGTTTTGGTTACTAAAGTTCAGCCTTACCAAAACTGTACTACCCCTTTAAGAAATCGGTTAGCTATTTGTCTCCCCTAAACGAACCCCCAAATTTAATGAATTTAATTGGATAAGTGTTGAGTTTAAGCGATTTTAGTCTTTAAAACATTCAAAATATTTTACAAATGGGCTTTGAAGATAATATCGGTATTAAACAGTGTTTGATGAATGAGACTTGGAGAAAATAATACAACGAAACGTGGATACGTATCAGTAGTTAGTTCAATGCGTTATTCGCATTGAGGTTGAAATGTTGAATGTTCTAGAAAGAATAGGGATGTTACTATTTCAATCTTGCTATTTCAATTTTTAAAAAAATAATAAGCACACTTTGGTTGTTCAAATTAAATTTTCGAATGATTGTATTAACATTGGTTAAGAAAAAGGTTAGTAAATATTTCCCCTTCCAAATTGTATAATGATATATTCCGCTCCAGGAAATGTTAAACCGTTATTAGGCAACTTAAAAGGTACCTATATTCCCAACTTTGTATACATTCCTTTATAAAACACATTTCAATGTTGATGAAAAACACTTTCTGAACAACACTTGGTCCCTCAGAATGTGACATCACGTAAAATACTGATACAAACAGGACTATACGCATTAAAATGCTAACGATATTAGAGCTTTGAAGCTACCCTGTGATTCTTTTTTCCCTTATAGAATATTTGTCTTCGTCCGAAGATTATGTAAATATAACACGTACAATTCAAGATGAATGAAAAGGAATTAAATGTAGTTAATGATAACAAAATATATCTCCATTTGATAGTATAGTCATAACAGGTAATGATTAAAGGATACGCTAACAATAAAACTTCTTACGAAATCTATTTCAAACTTTTGATCACAATACAAATATTGATCACAATATAAAAGACTAGGGATGTTACTATTTCAATCTTGCTATTTCAATTAAAAAACAAAATTAATAAGCACACTTTGGTTGTTCAAATTAAATGTTCGACTGATTGTAGTAACATTGGTTAAGAAAAAGGTGAGTAATTATTTCCCCTTCCAAATTAACTAAACTGATCACTACATGTATATCCCTATTTTGTGCAAATTATCATAATTCATTTGTAATGTTTTGTTGGAAGTAAGAATAAATTGAAATTGAAATTGATCACAATACCAATACCAATACCAATACCAATACCAATACCAATACCAATACCAATACCAATTTTGATCACAATACCAATACAGATGAACTGTTATAGTAAAATAAAACTTCTTCTTCAGCCACGTTATACATTTTATTACAACTTACCTGGGCCACGTGTACCTTTTGTGATAGGATGTTTGTCTTCGTCCAAAGTTTCTGTAAATATAACACAAACAATAGCAAATTAATGGAAGGGATAATGTCAATTATATACAATTGTTTTTATTATTAGCAATTATAATTCGTTAAAACTAAATACACCACATGCAATTAACACACTACTTTCGCAGCCGATTCATGAATCGAATTACAACCTACCTGCTCTGTGAAAGTCTTATTACAAAAACAATAACAGATGAATGGAGGATGTATTGTTATAATTGTAAGTTTCATACATTGTACTTAGGAATACCAACATATTTCATTCTATAACATTAAAATGAAAACACATGAATACGTATTAAAGTAAAAGCTAACAATACGAACTACTTTCGAAGTCACTTCATAAATTGAATTACAGCTAACCTGGTCCACGTGGATCTTCAGTGCTAGAATGTTCGGCTTTGTCCAACTTTTCTGTAAATATTACACAAACGATAGCAGATGAATGGAAGAGATGATTTATACATGTTATAAACTGTAATCCATTATTAGTTGTTTTGTGTGTGTGTGTGTGTGTGTGTGTGTGTGTGTGTGTGCCTCCATAGGTAGCCCCACTCATTTAGGGCTCTTATTATTTTGTTACTTTCACTAGGTTTTTGTTGCATTTTTCAGCCAATATCTTGGTAAGTTAGCTACATATTTTAGCAGTTGAATTCTGTATCTTGTATCTTAATACTGTACTACTCTGCACTGCCATTTTCAGTGTTCAGTGCTGTACACTTGCTTTCTACATCTTGTATGTGTACTTGCTTTGTACTTTCAATAGTTGCACCTCCACATTAATGGAGGGATTAAGATCTGGCATCTCTTCTTTTGTATACCTCTGATTGCATCTCTATTGGGCCGTATGAATAAAAAGAAGCAATTGCTTGTGCTAGCCTTTTGCTTGAATCGGTATGCATACAAAACAAGCATTTGCTTGCAAGCAAAAGCTTTTGCTTACAAGCACAAGCAATTGCTTTCTGCTCGTAAGCAATTGCTAACCAAATAAGCAATTGCTTAAAACCGTATGCATAAAACGAACCTTTTACTTGTCTTGATAAGCAATTGCTTGCATTTTTTCAAGCACCTCCAGACCAGCCTGAGCTCTTGCTTACTAAGGACATTCGCGTTTTAGAATCAAATTTTCATACCGTTTCAGGATGATTTAGAACTCCTAATCCCAGAGGTTATGTTGTGATTTCATATTTCATCAAATGGCTGTTCGTTTAGACATTTATATCCATGTAGGCAGTTTTGTTCATGATACACTGGGACCAAAAAGAAACTTCTATTTGTTCACAATGTCATATCTTAAAAATCTGTGCATCAAAATTAACAAAAATGACACACAGGATTACTTATATACCCTACTCGAATGACATGTCAATATCCAAACGGTTACCCTGCTGACAGAGCTAAAACATGCACTGGCATGGAACCGTTTGCTGTATCACATGTCACAGCCTGGACATTTCGGCAACAGAGTTTAAGCCAGGTGAGGAAATCAAAGCAAATTGAAATAAAGTTATTGTCAGTTTCCAAAACACAGACATTAATAGTGGGTGTTTCCACCTTGTGCTTGGAAGCATTCAGTGCATCTGCTACGCATGCTGTCCACCAGGTTTCTGATACAGGCTTGGGGAGATTCCTGTAGAGCTGCTCTGAGTGTGTGCATTAACAGGCGAATTGTCCCTAACTGGGACATGTGGTCCCGGAAGTTGTTCCATGTCAGTGCTTTTTGATGTTGTGTCAGTTGGGCAAATGCTTAGTTACTGACATGTGTTTAGAATATAGTATTTTAGTAATCCGGTGTGTCATTTTGGTTAATTTTGATGGACAGGATTTAAAGATATGATCATGTGAACAAATTATAAGTTTATTTTTGGGCCCAGTGTATGAAAATATTTGCGTATGAAAAAATACTGTTGCCAGGTCGGGCACAACCAGGGCCAGCAGCTATGCAAGGGACTACACGAGGTTTGCATACACTACGAATCCCCTTTGTTGTCATGCAGTGTGATGTTCACACAACCGTAACGATCCTTTGTTCAACACGTAAGCAATATACCGCTTCTGTAATGTATGCAAATATAGGTTTTCCCGCTCAATTTCGCGATTGTGTCAATCGAATTGATAATAGGAGCAAACGAATTCGCGCGATTTGCGATCGCCGTACCAAAGCAGCATTCGAATTCATAAATAGTCGTTCAAAATCACGTAGGAGCAAGTGAATTTGAACAAAGTGCATACCTTTTCATCAATGGTCATTCCAATTCGCGAAAGGCCGTTGACAGTTGGCTGCACATTCGCGAATTCGAATGCCCATAAATGAACTTCTGTGTCTATTCACGAAAGCGTGTGCGTATGCATGAATTCGCATGCACTTATTCGGAATTTGGAAGACCGATACCAACGATTACGCGGCAACGCGCGAATTCGAATGACCCTAAATGAATTCGATTGAAAAAAGTGCAAAATTGAGCGGGAAAACCTATAATATGCGTATGACGTAAGCCTCCCCGTTGGCAAGCTTAACAATAGTAACTAGGTCCGGCAAGCTAAGTTTGCCGGAGCTTGCCGGACCTATTTACTATTGTTAAGCTTACGTCATACGCATATTATTTGCATTTATTACAGAAGCGGTCTATTGCTTAGGCAGTGTAAGCAAAAGGTTTCAGCACAAGCAAAAGATTATGCATACGAAATTAAGCAATTGCTTGAACTTGATATTTTGCTTGACAAGCTCTTGCTTGTGCTTGAAGCAATTGCTTATAAGCAATTGCTACTTTGTATGCATACGGCCCATTGAATGTGAACCA
The DNA here is from genome assembly GCA_037951105.1 of Echinarachnius parma. Classification (NCBI taxonomy): domain Eukaryota; kingdom Metazoa; phylum Echinodermata; class Echinoidea; order Clypeasteroida; family Echinarachniidae; genus Echinarachnius; species Echinarachnius parma. The sequence goes on along the minus strand of JBAMJV010010849.1, from coordinate 19,938 downwards.
TGTATTCATTTTGCCAACTGATGCTTGTAACTTCAATCAGTCTACTCTCTCCTGTTTGTAGGCTTGTCAAATACTTTAGTAAACCCATTGTATATTATAGCAACACATGTGCATGTTTTCAGTCAGCCATCTTATTCTCTGGTGAAATTCAACGAACCCAGGTCCATGTAATGAAGTTGATATAACACAACATTCTAACGAGTATTGCAGTAGTTCTCAATCGAATCGTATTACATATGATGTACATACCCTCCATCAGTTAAATAGGAAGCCCAGTCATCTGCTTCCTTTGACTGTTTGGAGAAGGGTATGTGATCTTGGGATTGCGCGACAGCGTCGTACTCACCGGGGACGACGCAGGCGTAGGATTCCAAGGTCACAGCCCCTTTGTGAGACTTCCAGTGGGTCTCAATTTGGTTTATGGAACGCAAAATCCTTGACTAATTAGGCTGATGTAGTGTCAACTTTAATCATATATAATAATGTTGATGTGTTAGTCATTACCGAGTCATGGCTTTCAGGTGACCAGAGAGACGAGCCTACCCTTGCTGAATTGAAATTATCCCTTCCAAATGTCAATATCATCAATCATCTCAGAAAGACATCTAGAGGAGGTGGTATCTGTGCCCTCTATAGGTCTTCTGCGCGCTGTGTTGTCAATGACATTCACAAGTTTTTGTCTTTTGAATTGTTGGATCTCACGATCCATCTTACTTCTTCATCTACTGTTCGGGTTTATTCTATTTACCGCCCACCCCAATCCTCTCTGCATACTTTTACTAGCAACGATTTTCTTGTAGAGTTTTTAACTCTCCTTGAGAGTGCCGCTCTTGATATTCACCCAGCCATCCTTCTTGGTGATTTAAATATACACGTAGATGATTTTACTGATACTTTTGCCCAATCTTTTTGCAATGCTGTTGAAGCCCTTGGGTTCCAACAGCATGTTCAGGGTCCCACTCTCTAGGCAGGCCACACACTTGACTTAGTTCTTAGTAGGAAATCTGAAGATATTATTTCCCATATTACTCTTTTGCCATCTTTGCCATCTGATCACTCCGCCATTCTTTCCACCATTAATCGTAAAGGGCCACAAAACCCTAGAAGGAAAGTGATCGTTAGAAAGCTTCGCGACATAGACACTAACTGTTTCCGCCAAGATATTAAACAGGTTTTGTTAATTTCCCAGTGTCCTTCTTGTCCTTCAGAAGCAGTTTCATTTGATAATGACAAACTGAGTAATCTGATGGAACAAACTCCTACCCCATATTCAGAATGCCACATCTATCGAATCATTTAAAATCCTTCTCAAAACCCATCTTTTTAAGCAGTTGTACTTTTCTGGAGGCGCACACAGTTAGCATTGTATCACATATACATGTATTTGTTATTTCTTATTTGTTACTTTGACTTTGGTGTTGTATTGTTTGTATGCTATCGTGTTTACTAGTTTTCTTATTAAGACAGAACACCAGTGCGCTTAGAAACGCCCGTATAAAGCGCCATATAAATGCAATTATTATTATTATTATTATTATTATTCATATCACATGAATAATTAGTCATGTAAATGGTAAAAATAAAAAATAATTTCAAAGCGAATAAAAACATGTAATAAAATTACTACTAACCAGGTCCAAGTGTTTCTCCTATGTTGGAATGTTCGTCTCTGTTTGAAGATTCTGTGAGGATTACAAGAATATTGGATGAATGGTAGTCAAGATGTGTTATAATAGTATTGTATATTTTCGTTTGTAATAGTAACATACACATCATTTAAATCTATGATCATTTCAACACTCTGAATTAAAGGGATAGTTGAGTTTTTGTCAAACTGAATTTTAGTAACCAAAACCTGCACTATTACATTACAAACTCATAGTTATAATTTCACCATTCTCTAAATGATTACAAAATTACAAATGACTAAGCCTGTATCATTATAACTCAGGAGGGCGCTCTCTAAAACTCATTGGTTTCAAGCATTTTGAATAAAATATTGTGCATTTGATGTTTTGTTGAAATCGTGATTAGATAGAGAGATAATCATAACTATCTAAAAACCTCTTTCGTACATTTTTAACAAAGAGAAAGCATTTTTTTTAACGGCTGGTTCAAAATTATCGAATTATTGTGGGGCCCCACAATTATTACACATGGTTATGTTTATGGATATTTCAGGCATTTGACACTTAGTTTTTTATTATCTCACACAAAATTATTTTTGTGTAGCGCCCTCTTTACAAAAACCAAACCATGTTAACAAACACCACGTTTGAAGTTATATACTAAATTGTATTACAACTACCGCGACTCATGTTTATCTATTGTGATGCGATATTTGTTATCATCCCAAATGTATGTAAATATTACGCAAATATGAAACTGAGGTTAGAATGGTTAGGCAAGCGTATTGTTTATGAGGTACATCGCCATACATTATAATAATCGTTAAGGGCCAGTAAGACTAGATGCTGCGATGGGCTGCCACTACTTGTCATTAGCTGTAAATAAACAATAGAAGATATGAAGGGCAAATAATGTCGAAAAAAAATCAAATATCCCAATCGAAAACAATATTCGCAATAAACTCGGCCTAATTGTCATATATCGCCAGAGATGAGTGTCTCTCTCATTTCAGATTGTTTTAATTTAATTTATCGTGCTAAATAAAGTCTGGATTGGGATTTTGAAAAAAAAACATATCACAACTGGTCACGAAGTACGCATGCGTCGTGCGTTGTCTTCTCATCCCAGATGATGGCAGGTAATGACACGATCAGAAGATCTTGTTTTGAACATGTTCAAAATCCTAGATGCGTTCAAAACAATAGAAGAGGGACAGCAGGGGAGGCAGGGGTGGCTTAGGCGTATAATGCGAGAGTGGTTTGTGATTGGGTTGCAGCCGCTCTAACTGAGAGTTTTGCAAATGGCTAAATTCGGGAAAATGTACTTCTGATTAGGTTGGATAAGATCTGCAATGTATGCCAAACTTGAGCAAAGTCATATCATCGTTCGGGCAATTTATCTACATTTTCAGCACGTAGTTTGGCCACACAGTACCTAAATGACAATGCAACCAAAGCAAAATGTTGCTTTCATAGACTTGAAGAGATTAAGAGAAATAATCTCTGAAAGTTAGAGCATAATCGGGTAAGAAACAAGAAAACTATGGCTCTTCGAATATGTCCATTAATTCCTATGTGAAAAGTGTGTGGACTTACCCCCCTTATTTGTTGTACACAAATGTTCCCATTTTCACAGTTTTCTTCATAGTCACACTTTTCCATTCCCCCACTGCATGGTATGTTATGTATAAATGCATTATACAAAACAAATGTTGAACTCAAACGTAGGGTAAACATAAATTGTGAGAAAAGTGAACAAAACTGAAATTTTGTATACAAAAGGTATCGGGAGTATTTAGTTCACCACTTTGCCAGTTGTGAGGCACTCGTAGAAATATATTGCTGTTATTCTTCTTATTTCTTGACTGATTGTGGTCAGAATTTACAGAGCATAAAATAAATTGTCTGGAGTTCATTGTCCTTTAAACACTGGGTGTTTAATAAAACACTTTTTGAGGTTAATATTTGTCCGAATATGGCAAGTATTTTGTATTGGGTGTTATCGATTTTCATAAATCACACTCTTTCACGCAATTAAGAAAAACATATAGTTCAATATTTTTAAAAAGCAGATTGTAAAATTCAACAACAACCTTCCATAACAAATGCACCACACAGTGCGTATTGTCCTCTCAGCAATCTTGACCGAAGTCACTCAAAGCAACTATTCGTGAGTTGGCACACAATGCACTACCCTGAAATTATAGGGCAAGCCTCTAATAATCCGGGTTGAAAGGAGGAAAGACAATTGACATTGTGACACACGTGCACTCATATACACTCTCATTGACTTGCATAAGTTGCAAGTCAATGAGCGTGTAAGTGTCTGATTGTATGTGAAACTAAATTATAGTCTCTCAATTTGTACAGAAGTTTTTTCCTCATTGTGTGCAAACTTCTTTTTAAGATATAGATTACTTACATGAAAATTAATGTGAATTGTGCAACACGACCACAACTAACAAAATAATGTATTTATTATTCAGGTATTGTTTTACTTCTGTATAAATCAAACCCATGAATTTGAATAATCCACAATACAAAGTGTTACAAAAACACCCAGTGTTTGGCACTGATTTGACATATGATTTGGAGCTAATGGCATGTAATGACAGCTATTTGAAGCACGTGATTATATTACGCCTCCTGCACATTCCGTCAATCCTCGGGTTCGATTCCCGCCGAAGCCAATTTTTCTTTGCTCTTTTTGTAATCATTTAAAATATTTATAGTCAGTTGTCTCTATGTTTGAATACAATTGATACAAAACAGCATCACTTTATACTAAATCACTTTACTAAATAGAATGAATAGTCTCTGAAAATTTGAGCACAATCGGTCAAGAAATAAGAAAACTATGGCTCTTTGAAAAGAGCCATGTATTTCTTCGAGTGACTCAAATTGGCAACGCACTCTGGCAAAGTTGTGGACAACTCCCCATACATTTTTTACACACAATTTAAGTTTTGTTAAATTTTCTCAAAATGTATGTTTACCCTTCGTTCGAGTTCAACATATGTTTTGTAGAATGCTTTTATACCTAAAATATCATGAGTTAGGGAATGGAAAAATGTGACTATGAAGAAAACTGTAAAAATGGGAACATTTGTGTATAAAACATATGGGGAGTTGTCCACACACTTATCAGAGTGCGTTGCTAATTTGAATTCCCCATAGGAATAAATGGACATCTTCAAAGAGCCGTAGTTTTCTTGTTTCTTACCCGGGTATGCTCTAACTTTCAGAGATTGTTCTTCTTAGTCTCTTCAAGACTATGAAAGCAACAATTTGCTTGGGTTTAATTTGCCCTTTAATACAATGTATTGAAGAAATATGATATAGTTTTATAGATCATTCTCTTCATGGTATATTTAAGTATTATACAAAATATACACACATTTTGTTGTGGTATACAAGTATACACCTTACTGAGCTCTCTTCGCTGTATTATGGTTATTCAATATACCCATGTCTGTGCATGGTATAAGGCTTATACGGTATACAAAGCTCTCGTCATGGTATATGGCTTATACGATATATTGAGCTTCTTCATGGTATATGGCTTATACGGAATACTGTACGTTATTCACTGTATTACAGTTATACGATATATTGAGAGCTGTATAGTACACACTGATATATCTTTACTATTTTGTTGATGCTATCTTAGTCGTTTATTCACATTAATATATTTAGTATATATCATGCTTTTTATTCATCACAATTCAGCATTGACAGGATTATGTGATCACGACCAAGATGGCGTTCTTACGATCAAATTAGTTTTATTCTCCTAGTCTATGGTTTAGGGTATGCTATATTAGTGTGAACTATCACACACTCCACAAATTCAGAATGAGCTATAAATACAAATGTTTTTAAAAAAAAGAATTACCTGTAACTGAAATTTCCGGATCCTCAGTTCTAACATCACCCATGTCTTTACTCTCCGAAACAGGATTCTGGAGAAAATGATACAACATGTAGTTATTATTCGGTTTCAAATATATTTGTATTGAGGTTCATAAAATAATCTAAAATGTATAACGGGTAATATTAGTTTCACATGTAAACATAATACAACACATTTCGTATGTTTGATGGTCTATTTAAAATACTGGACAACGAACTTAAGTGGACCTGGTGTGGTGAGCAGGCGCGCCGGAAGCAGTTTTGGATTTGGGGGGGGGGGGGGGGGGGGGGGGGCAAAGACCTAAAGGGGCTCACGATTTTGTTGGTGTAGGGGCTCATGCCCAAACATGCACACTCACAGGGTTGCCAACTTTGAGCCAGAGCTGAGGTGAGAGTGAGACATTGCCATGGAGCGAAGTGACTGAGCGGGGGGAGGGTGTGGGAGGGGGGTGTCCCCCCTCCCACGGTAGGGAGCTTTTGCATTTTTGGACTTGAAATTGTGCAATCTGGTGCATACCTAAATAGGAAATTCGGGCTTAAGATTAACTGTATCTGGGAAAGCGTGTTATGATTTGATCGACCAGAAATGTTAATTATATTTTTCACGAAGAAAACAAATAATTGAGAAATTTGGAAACCGTATTTTGTTCCATGCTTATATTGATAAATAAAAAATGCAGCGCATGAGCGCAAGAAAGTTTTCTTGGCAGCCAAACACAACATTATTTACCCACCTACAGACAATAATATTGACCCACCAGGCTCCGATAGGCAATGGGATATTATTCCCGACAATAACATATTATTCTGTTATTGTCGGGGATATTAACCCATTGCCTATGGGAGCCTGGTTGGGCCTGCATTAATTCTATGAGGATTGCAAAAGCTAGAAAGGAACAGGTATTTCGTTCCACCGGCAGCTGTTAATTTTTCATGTTTTTATTAATTTCCTTGTCTGTATATATTCGGCGATTCGATTATCATTTTGGTAAGACAAATCATGATTAGCTGATAAAAAGAATGTTACGCACCACAATAAACATGATAAAACTGTATTTTTGTTTCGGGTGTAATGTTATAATGTCTGGCACAGAGCAAGGCTCCCCACAAATGATGTATAATATCATCTTCATATGCGTACACATCTTGGGGAGGAGGAGGGGGTGAGGGACCAGACGCGCCGGAAGCAGTTGTGGATTGGGGTTGGGAGGGAAGGGGGGCAAAGACCTAAAGGAGCTCACAATTTTGTTTGTGTGTAGGGGCTCATGCCCAACCATGCACACTCACAGGGTTGCCAATTTTGAGCCAGAGCTGAGGTGAGAGTGAGACATTGCGAGGGAGCGAAGTGATTGAGCGGGGGGAGGGTGTGGGAGGGGGGTGTCCCCCTCCCACGGTAGGGAGCTTTTGCATTTTTGGACTTGAAATTGTGCAATCTGGTGCATACCTAAATAGGAAATTCGGGCTTAAGATTAACTGTATCTGTGAAAGCGTGTTATGATTTGATCGACCAGAAGTGTTAAAGGACAATGAAATCCAGATAAATTGTTGTATGCACTATAACACTCTACAAAGGATGAATAGTCCCTGAAAATTTGAGCACAATCGGTCAAGAAATAAGAAAACTATTGCTCTTTGAAAAGAGCCACTTATTTCTACGAGTGACTCAAATTGGCAACGCACTCTGGCAAAGTTGTGGACTACTCCCCATACATTTTGTACACAAAATATTAATTTTGTTCAATTTTCTCAAAATGTATGTTTACCCTTCGTTTGAGTTCAACATATGTTTTGTAGAATGCATTTAAACATAACATATCATGAGTTGGGGGAATGGAAAAGTGTGACTATGAAGAAAACTGTAAAAATAGAAACATTTATGTACAAAACATATGGGGAGTTGTCCACACACTTATCAGAGTGCGTTGCCAATTTGAGTTCCCCCATAGGAATAAATGGACATCTTCAAAGAGCCATAGTTTTCTTGTTTCTTGCCCGATTATGCTCTAACTTTCAGAGATTATTCCTCCTAATCTCTTCAAGTCTATGAAAGCAACATCTTGCTTGGGTTTCATTGCCCTTTAAATATATTTTTCACGAAGAAAACACAAAATTTACACACTAATAAATATGCACCCCAACGCACACAAAATATTGTATTTAGTGTCATACACAGTTCCAAACTTCCAACATATACCATATGCCACATTATGTATGATCCAACAACATAGCCTACAGCCAAGAATGAGTCCCGACATGCCCGAGGGAGCGAAGCGACCAAGGGCCGCTGGGGCAGAGCCAGAGGGGGAGGGTTTGGGAGGGGGTATCCCCTTCCTACGGGGAAGATTTTGCATTTATATACTTGAAATGGTGTATTTGGTGCACGTCACACAAGCAGCTAGAGCAATGCCAGCCTACACGGGAACTATACGTGGCCCGGTAGGCCGGTACAGAAAACGTACTCACCCCATGGCCAAGACCATACGCAAGTTACACAACAAACTGAGATAATCTGTTCGCGCGCGAAGCGCGCAGCGAAAATTTAAAATGGATGTATAGATTAGTTGTTGAACGTAAGAATTAACAAGTCTTAGCTCATGGAAATAAGTTACTTAACTCTGTATGCACCTAAAATGTTACCTGGCTGGATTGCTCCCCATATTGTGGAAATGTGCACTTTGTGTGAATTGAGTGCAGTATGTATCCGACGACCGGGGAAATAATAGTGATGCGCCGCGAACGTCGAAAGACGGATCGTTCGCTTTATATGTATCCACCATTATTATTAATATTATTATTTTTAGTTATCTCGATACTTTTCTGCGATATAGATCTTTATAATTATGAAAGGAAAAATAGATTCGTTTCTTAAGGAGGAAAACTTGGACAATGTGCCCCTGATTACGCAGAGTAAAATATGTACGTTTAAAACTATATAGTCAAATCTATAAGTCGCGTAGGCCATCTCAATTGCATTTTGTTATCGCTTAATCGCTTTTGTATTTAACATAATAGAAACATATCAATGAGGTTAAACCAATTTTACCAAGGCAGTCACGTAGTCATATTTATGCAACATCAAAGAGGAAAACATGAGAGCAATATACGTACTCTAAGATCATAATGAAAGAACAGAAACCGTCCTCAGCATAAACGAAATAGACGATCTCCGCACTAATTTTTTTGTTGTTGATTACATTTAAGGTTTCGGACAAAGGTTGCCTGCCAATGCCTCAGTAAAATGGGCACCTCTGTCGCGCTCACCTTCATTCAAACGATTAAGGTTTATTCTACCTCACAATATTTATCTTTACATGCCATAATCATCATCCTTATCACTGTCACTGGTCGGCAACATGTAATTCCTAGAGTCATCATCATTCTGGCACGGAGTGCTGCACAGGTAGAAGTCTGTGCATATTCGATTATTGGACATACAAGGGCATCAATATGTTGAACAGTCTGCTCTGCGCTGATATCAAACCATCTCGATGAAGGCCTTTGGCATGTTGAGGCTGGGAGGACTCAGTTGTGAGTGGCTTCACCTTATCAGCTGATGTGTCCTTGTAGGAGCCATGCAGCTGCAGCGGATCCAGGAACTGCTGCTGCGCAATGCTTGCCTGACCCCATGATGTGGCATGGATCTGGACTTGGTAGATGTGCTGCTTGAGAGCACCAAGATATTGATGACTTATCCACCTTCTGTTAGGTAGATTTGCAGCGAGGTTGCCTTGCCTATGTGAGAGAACCGTCCCGTGTTGTCTTCCCGTTGCATGCGTGGAATGCTGGCAAAGCCTTTGCTCTTATTGAGCCTAGGGCAGTAGGGTTAACCATATTGGCTACACTGGGCCCACTTCGGAAGACATTACTCAGCAGAAGGTCATAGTGTGCTATATGACCAGCGCCATAACAGCCGTGTATCTGGGGAGAACATTACTAACTCCAAAGAAAACAATATTATACATTTAAAGCAAAAAGAGTTGACACCGAACAATGCTGGCAGGATTTTAGAGACATAAGAAAGGCTGTCAAAGCTAGCATGAGAAAATCATATGAGGAGTAAATTAATGGCATATCCAATAACAGCGACAATGAAAAACAGTCACACAAAAGATTTAGGAAATTTGTTGATAGCAGGAAGAAGGACTCTTGTACAATTTCCACATTGAAGACAGCTTACGGACTTGCGACAAACAACATTTTAATAGCTGAGGGTCTCGACAAACATTATGAATTTGTATTTTCAAACGAAACCCAAGGAGAAAAGGACCAAGTCCGTATTTGTATATGTGCAACATAATAAGGGATTGAAAGAATGCTTACAATTTCTCAATTCAAATAAATCATGTGGCCCAGATCTAATTCCTGTCAGGATCGTAAAGGAATATGCAAATGAAATAGCCCTATACTTCGAGTCATATTCATTCAATCTTATAAAACAGGCAAATTACCACAGGACTGGTTGATTGCTTATATTGTACCTGTTTATACAAAGGGAAATAAATGCAAACCAGAGCATTATAGACCTGTATCTCTTACTTGTGTTACATCAAAACTCATGGAACATGTGATATAACACTCCATCATGGAAGTGTCGAGCATCAGGATGAAAATTATATACTTGTGAAGTATCAACATGGTTTTCGCAAGAAGCATTCTACCGAGTCCTAACCCATCAATACGGTTGAAGAACTATCCAGATCTTTAGATAAACAACCATTAAATATACGTAATGATTTTAGACTTCTCCACGGCTTTCGACAAGGTGGCTCATCATCGGCTTTTAAGTAAGCTGAAATACTACGGAGTTCGTGATGTGACCATAGGCTGGATATTAACTTGGCCGACTACCAGGACTCAACGAGTGGTTGTTGATGGAGAGGCTTCAACGTCGGTTCATGTCACATCAGGAGTGCATCAGGGCACAGTTCTAGGTCATCTGATGTTCCTCTTATGGATAAATGACATTGGTGATGAGGTCAATTCTACCATATAATTATTTGCGGACGATTGTCTTTTGATGCGGAGTATAACATTTGTAGATGACACGGTAAAACTCCAATCAGATCTGGACAGACTCTTGGAATGGGCTGATCGTTGGCAAATGCAATTTAACGCATGAAATGCTGACTTAGTGCGAGTTCACAGAAAGAGGCATCTCATTATACACTCTTATAATATGAGTGGATATGGTCTTCTAGCGTGGCCAGCAAAGCATATCTTGAATTGATTTACATGAGCGTCTAAGCTGGAATCGCATGTAGATGTGGTCACAAACAAGGCCTCGAGACATTTGGATTCATTCGGAGAACTCTTGGAAGACAATGTCCAACAGAAGTGAACAAGATGGGATACTTCTCTCTCGTACAGTGCCAGCTAGAGTATGCTTCGTAGTATGGAACCCAACAAGCAGAATCAGATAGACCACCTAGAGGAGATCCAACGACGTGATGCCAATGTTTCATCCATGCGAGATCAACTAAACCTCCCAACTCTTGAAGAAAGAAGACAACGGGCAAGACTGTCAATGTTCTACAAGATAGCAAATACAAATTTTCTTTTATTTTTATTTTTTAAATATTTGGTGCAAATATGAAGAATGGCCCCCGGAGCATTATTGTGACTCTAGAGGGCCAGTCAAATGGTCCACTGCATTTAAAGAGATTTGTTGAGTTTTGGTAGAGAGGGCGCTACATAAAATTATTTTTTGTGAGATAATGAAAAACTGACTGTAAAATTTGAAAGAGCATAATATTTTACTAACAGAATAAATTTATTTGATCAAAATCGGTTCAGAAACGGCTGAAATATCCATTAACGTAGCCATTTGTAATAAATATGGGGCCCCACACTTATTCGATAATTTTGAACCAGCCGTTAAAAATTATTTAAAAATGCTTCCTCTTTTCAAAAAGATACAAAATAGGTATTAACCCTAAAAAGGCCGGGGGCCATAATGCCCCCCCCCCCCCCCCCTCCTCCGCGATTTTTTGTATTGCTCCAAAACGTGCTGCTTGGTGACTTTTTTTTGGGGGGGTCTTGCGCATATTTTAAAACAAAAAATGTGAAAATCGGACCTACTGTTACGAAGTCACGTGACCTTTTGTCTATGCATGTCAGCCCGAAAATTGCTCAATTTCGTGATTTGTGTACAAAACATATGGAAATATCAGTTTTCGTAAAATGAGGTATATCATTGGTTATTTGGTCTTGTTTACATTTTATATGTTTGTTTTGGGGTTCAAAATAGTTGAATTATAGTTAGAAATAAAAAAACAAAGAAATACATAAGAAATTATCAAAACAATAGAAAACATAAGGAAGAACCTGGCTCTTCCAAATTTTGTTGTCGTATTATTATTCCAAATGCTCTAAAGAATATATGTAGTGAAAACCAGAGTTTTATTATGAAGAATATATGATTTATGGATACAAATATGAATTTTATGACCTTATTTGCATAAATTACCATAAATATGCAAATTAATAAATTTTTCAAAAATTAAAATTACCATTGTATTCTATACACTTCACTTATCATGCGTGCAATTTTTCACGGCGATCGACCGCTCCGCGGCCGAGACCCGGCGAAGCCTATTTTCTTTGCTCACTTTTAATCACTCAAATATTTCTAGTCAGTTTCCTCTATGTTTGAATTTAATTAATAAAAAAGGCTGCATCACTTCGCGTGATCCTGCGCCTTTCTCTATAAAAGTTGATTTAATTATCCTTGGGATTGGCCCAGTTTATATAGCTTCTGACTAATCGAGCATTGGAAAGGGTTTCATGGGAACGCCCACCATACAAAGTCTTCGTGGCTTGATGGTTTGAGCACCGGTCTAGCAATCCGGCGGTCTCGGGTTCGATTCCCGGCGAAGCCTATTTTTCTTTGCTCACTTTTAATCACTCAAATATTTCTAGTCAGTTTCCTCTATGTTTGAATTTAATTAATAAAAAAAGCTGCATCACTTCGCGTGATCCTGCGCCTTTCTCTATAAAAGTTGATTTAATTATCCTTGGGATTGGCCCAGTTTATATAGCTTCTGACTAATCGAGCATTGAAAAGGGTTTCATGGGAACGCCCACCATACAAAGTCTTCGTGGCTTGATGGTTTGAGCACCGGTCTAGCAATCCGGCGGTCTCGGGTTCGATTCCCGGCGAAGCCTATTTTTCTTTGCTCACTTTTAATAATATTTTTTGGTGAGATAATGAAAAACTGAGTGTAAAAATTGAAAGAGCATAATAATGGCAGAATGTCAGAATAAACTTTATTTGATCAAAATCGGTTCAGAAACGGCTGAAATATCCATAAACCTAACCATTTGTAATAAATGTGGGGCCCTACATATATTAGACAATTTTGAACCAACCGTTAAAATAAATTTTTAAATGCTTCCTCTTTTCAAAACATTTCAAAAGAAGTTTTGTAATAGTTGTTGATTATCTCTATTTTTACGAACCATCACATGCACAATATTTTATTCAAAATGGTTGAAACCAATGATTATTTTAAGAGCGCCCTCTTGAATTTGAATTTCAATGGTTCCTTTTAAATGATAACAGGCTTTTTACTTAGTCGTTTGTAATTTTGTATTCCTGTTGAGCATGGTGGAGTTATAACTATTAGTTTGTAATGTAATGGTGCAGGTTTTGGTTACTAAAATTCAGTTTTACCAAAACTGTACTCTCTATACCAGAACTCAACCATCCCTTCAAGGATTGAAGACCAATGGTTGTTATGGTGCCAACAATATGATCTGGAAGGGGTTTTCTACGTTCGAACAGCTGAGTGAATAAAACTTCTATATAAAGTGTGATAGAAGTGCCAGAAATTGCGCTTACCAATACCGGATTATATTAAACCAGAAGGGAGAAATGGATGCAAGGAGATACCAGATCACCAAAATACATTCCAACGAGCCGGTTCCTTTCCCACAACCAAACGAAAACTGATCTAACTGCGTATCTGGCACACACAAAAAACACAATGGCGTACAACCACGGCTCGTCAACGCTGGTTATCGCATCTGCCGCAGGACGTATTATGAGCAACAGCAAGATGAAAATCGAGGACAACAATTATGAAGAGACTGACACTCTGCTAATTTACAATGCAGAGCTGGCATCAAAGAGGAATCCACCTGATGCAATAGTGGTGGTCTTATTCACAGACACTGATGTTCCATTACTGGTCATAGCTGTTCATAGTATGCTCCCCGGGAAGTGGAGAATATGAATAAGATAATTTTGTGGGTCTGAACTTTACTGGACAAATGACCCGGAATAATAATAAGCGCTTAGAGGCTGCTCTGCATCAGGAGCTATACAAATACGATCAATAAGTATTATCATTATGTAGCATATTATTACATTTTGCTGAGAAACACGTCCATATTGATGGCTTCCGGAGGGGTCCAAGTGCAGCCAATATGGACAGCTCTAGGATCAGAAAAGGCAAAGGCTTTGCTAGCCTTCCACGCATTTATAGGGGCAGACAACACAGGACGGTTCTCTCACATAGGCAAGGCAACCAAGCTGCAAGTCTACCTCAAAACAGGCGGATAAGATATCAGATGCTTTCAGATGCCGCTGAAGTTACTGCAGAGCTGCTGTCAACACTGGCTACATTCGTTTGTGCTGCTTGCACACAAATGGGCATCCATATTGCATGCCTGGGTTGCGATTGCATTTTTCTGCAAGCATATGGCTGAACGTGACAAACAGCCTCCCACCCTCGATGCTCTCAAGCAGCACATTCACCGGGTCCAGAGCCAGGCCACATTATGGGGTCAGGCAAGCGTTGCTCAGCAGCAGTTCCTGGATCCACTGCAGCATGGCTTCTACAAGGACACAGCAGCTGATCAGGTATAGATAATCGCAACTGAGGTCCTTCCAGCCACCAAGGCCATCATCGAGATGGTTAGATACCAGCCTAGAGCAGACTGGTCAACATATTGTGCTTTTGTAGGTTCAATGACATATCATGCACATAACTCTGTCAGTAAAGCATGCACTCAGTGCTAGAATGACGATGACTCTAGGAATGACAGGTTGCCGACCAGTGAAAGTGATGATGATGATGATGATGATGATGATGATTATGACATGTAAAGGTTCTGCTATACAAATGTTCAAGAAGCCGCCTAGACATGATGAAGGTATGACTTGCTACACATAGAAGTGCTGAGCGATTATTAACATTCATTATAATATAATGTACAAGATGTTAATTTTGCCATGTTGTCCATGCAGCTGTCACTTAGTTGAGAGTGTTTCTGTTGCAGATTTGGTGGAGTTCGTGTCCTACTGGGAAGTGCTGGCTGATCTACTAGAGCGATGAACTTTTTGCCGATGTTGTTTTTGACGTTTTTGCTGTATGGTTGGTTGAACCAGGTTATGTTGCGTTTTCTTTGTTTGTGCTGGGTTCTTCATTCTTGCCTCTGTCTGTCGTAATTCGTGGGGTTGTATGTAAGGTTAACTTGGTGCCCGGCTTTGTGTAGGGCATTTTGGTAGTCTGGTTTGGCTTCGCTGAAGACTTCCTCGTTGCTGGATGTGTTAGACAGGCGTGTTTCTATAGATAGGGGTATCCTTTTTGTGATGATGGGTGAGTGGTTGGATTCGACATGCACATACAGGTGGGTGTATGGTGTAGATATATATTTTGTTTTACAAATTCTATTTTGAATGTGTTTGTTGTCTTCGAGGGAAAGTGGAGTGCTTAAACAATACTGAAACTAAATCAAACTATACATGTTATAAAAGCACTATCAATACCCTTTAACCCTAAAAGGGCCGGGCTATTTGAGGTCTTCAGCAGGCCGGGGAGGGGGGCATTATGCCCCCCCCCCCCCCTAAGATCTCGGCCGCGGAGCGGCCGATCGCCGTCAAATTGTGCACGCATGATAAGTGAAGTGTATAGAATCCAATGGTAATTTTTAAACATTTTGAAAAATTCATTAATTTGCATATTTATGGTAATTTATGCAAATAAGTCATGAAATTTATATTTTTACCCATAAATCATATATTCTTCATTTTTCACTACATATATTCTTTAGAGCATTTGTAATGATAATACGACAAACAAATTTGGAAGAGCCCGGTTCTTCCTTATGTTTTCTATTGTTTTTTTAATTTCTTATGAATTTCTATGTTTTTTAAACTTATGTATGTTATTGTTTTTGTTGTTTATTTTATTTCTAACTATCATTTAACTATTTTGATTCCCAAAACCAACATATAACATGTAAACAACACCAAATAACTAATGATACACCTCATTTTACGAAAATTTATATTTCTATATGTTTTGTACACAAATCACGAAATTGAGCGATTTTCGGGCTGAAATGCATAGATAAAAGGTCACGTGACTTTGTAACGGTAGTTCCGATTTTCGAAATTTGTATTTTAAAATGTGCGCAAGACCTGATAGAAAAAAGCCACCAAGCCGCGGCGCGTCATCGTACAGCGTTTTGGACCAATAAAAAAAACGCGGAGGTGGGGGCCATTATGGCCCCCCCCCCCCCCCTCCCCACCCGGCCCTATTAGGGTTAAGATGATACCAATAAAAGAAATATTCTATAATAAAATTGGAAAACACAACGAAGGATATAAGTTCTCAAGGTCTGAAAATGGCCAATTGCATAGGTGCCGGAAGTGGAGGGCAGGGGGCGGCCGCCCCCCCACCAAATCCAAAAAGTTGGCGGCGGGCAAAACGCGTTTTGCCCCCCCCCCCCCCCCCCCCTCCCCAAACAAAAAGAAAACATGATATGTATCAGCCATTGCCTGTTAATTATAACGTTTCAAAACTAAGTTATACATCCATTTAAAGTTTTCGCTGCGTGAAACAAACAATCTCAGTTTGTGTTGTAACTTGCGTATATGGTACGTCTGCGGTGGGTTTTTCTGTACCGATCCACGTAGTTCCTGTGTCGGCTGTTATTGCTCTGGCTATTTGTGTGACATGCACCAAATTGCACTATTTCAAGTATATACATGCAAAATCTCCCACGTGGGAGGGGGATGCCCCCTCCCAAACCCTCCTCCTCTGGATCTGCCCGAGCCCTCGGTCGCTTCGCTCCCTCGGGACTCATTTTCGGCAGTAAGCTATGATGTTTGAACATACAAATGTGGCATATGGATTATGTTTTTATGCACCAAATTGGACTATTTCAAGTATATCAATTCAAATATTCCCCGTGGGAGGGGTATGCCCCCTCCCAAACCCTCCCCCTCTGGATCTGCCGGAGACCTCGGTCGCTTCGCTCCCTCGGGACAGATTTTTGGCTGTAAGCTATGATGTTGGATCATACAAATGTGGCATATGGTTTATGTTTTTATGCACCAAATTGCACTATTTCAAGTATATAAATAAAAAATCGTCCCCGTCGGAGGGGGATACCCCCTCCCAAACCCTCCCCCTCTGGCTCTACCTCAGCCCTCGGTCGCTTCGCTCCCTCGGGACTCATTTTCGGCTGTACGCTATGTTGTTTGATCAAGTTTTTATGCACCCGATTGCACAATTTCAAGTCCCAAAATGCAAAAACGCAACATTTCTTTTTTGATGGGGGGGGTGGGGGGGGGGGGGGGGGGACACCTTACGTATTTATTTGTTTTTTTTCCAAATTAGTAGAGGAGGGGGCTACGCCATTGTCTGTGAGTGCGGTTGGGCATGAGCCCCTAAAGACATAAATCGTGAACTCCCTAAGGGTTTTGCCACCCCCCCCCCCCCCCCTCCCCCATCCAAAACTGCTTCCGGAGCGCCTGGCAAATTGTACAACAAATCTGGCCCATATGTGTTGGTGTTACGGAGCTCTCTGCAATTCATGAATAAGCTAATGACCAGCAAGAGCAGGAAGCAATTGAGCATTCATGATTATCAATATATGAATGGGGTTGTGTGTCAAGTCTATTCTCTTTGTATTCATGTTGGAGTGAATAGATATTGTGTTAATCCACCGTCATTGCTTGTAGCATGTTTGATGCAGTTGTAAAATGGCCAATTATACCACACAATATGTGAATACAACAGATGATCAACGTTCCAACTTCAAATAAGTCCACTAGGTACAGTTTTTGCCGTCAAAATACTTCAGCTATAATAATTCAGCCATAAACTAACATAGGTTTAGGAGCATGACAGAGAGGATGGCAACCAACCAATTGGTGCACACACATGGCTTTGAAAAGAAAACGTGTTACGCTGTGCACAGATACAGTAATTGTTTTCCCAGGAATACATTTACAGCGATGAATACGAATTTCAAGAAAAAAGGAATGTCCCAATTTATAAGCATAAAGTCATCCGTGTAAAGTGTCAGATATTGCACAAAATAATATGTTAGACTTCAATCCTATATCAATATCATTGTAAAATACAATTGAATGATTTGTGAAAGTTTGAAAGAAAATGAACACTGTTTACCTAGTGAAAACAAATAATAGTGAGTTCATATTTTATCACCGAATACTGATGGTCTGTTGTAGATTTGTCGCAGTAATAATCATCCGTTTGATCTTGACGATATCCGCACCCGTGTATACATACGGTACGGAATTCATGGAATTTGCGCACGCTCGGCTCAAAGTTCAGTGGGTCGGGAAGATTTACCACGCGTGCTGGCCGGACGTGTTCAGCTATGACAATTGTACTTTGTATCAAAACCGTTAGCTAACGCTTTTTAAATAATGATTTTCAATGATAATTATCTTCATACTAATTGGACATTTGAAACAAATCGAACCCTATTTTATTATTCTCTTACCATAAGCTAAACAACACGGCAGAAGAGAAACGAGGAAGCTCCAAGTATTTTTCGTGGATTAGACACTTTACCTGGATCACTTTAAAGGGTACCACCACAAAAAAAAAACCCTAATAAATGAAAGGTAACATCTTTAGTATTATATTCCATCAATTAGTTCACAAAAATATGTTTCCAGAAAAAATATATAATTGAAAAACGCATCACCATTCTAAAGCATGCGTTCATACGGTCTGAATTGCGAAGACTGCGTGCAGAGCGTGTGAATGTGTGCAGCGCGAGCGAATCGCCGACGTACGCGTGAATAGCATCGGAGCACTCGCAAATATGGAACCAGGAAATAGTAATGGTTCCGTAAGTGGTGAAAATCAATTGCTTTGTTTATGAATTCCACAACCATTTGCAAAATGTTGGGTATCTATTTGATATCACAAAAACGGTGACAAAACATATAATTATGTGTTGTTCTTTGCCTGGTGGTCCCCTTTAAAGGTTCACAGATCCCTTGCGAGTTTATGCTGGCCATCGATCAAAACAGCTGTATTTTGCTGACTATTGTGTGCAATTTGTATTAAAATGGTTACATGTGCTTGTAAGTAATTGCAGGAATGACATATGATTATCCATAACTTACCCTGTTTTCCTTTTGCTGCTGGTTTAAGACATCTGCCATTTTGTCAGTGAACCCTTTAACATATGAGCAAATTGGTATTAAAACAAATATTAGATAAATACAATGTATACCACCATTTACAAATATTCTTCTCATATTCAATATTTGGTTTATACAAATCAATTTACTTGATATGACAATATGAAACACCTTTAAACGTAATATTACAGAAACAACACCATACTTAAAAACATCGCTAAGATATAAAAGGTTCAGCCTTAACTTGATACATATCACAAATTACAAAGCCAATTTACTAGCTGTCTATATAAAGGCACACTAATAAATATATACTCTCAAATTGTTATATGGCAGCAACGTATTGTACCATTATATCATGTCCAACATGTGTTTGAAGTAGAAACCAACATAACACATAATTAATCATTTAATTATAAATGCTAACATATAAGCAGTGCAATCTATAAAGATACGTCATTAAACTAAAAGTTAGAATGTAAATTGGCTAGACCAATCAACGTCAGTCCCAAAAAACACGTCACGTGTTGGCGGCAAACAAATAAACAGACCATACATAAGGAGCCTGTGATAGCAAAACAAAAACTATGCTCACTCTTCAAAAGAATAAATGGAAGGAATGATTCAGGGACATTTGGGATGTGTGAAAATAGGTCTTATTACACAGTTTGCCTTGTGTTATGCGTTTAGGTTCACTTTAAAATGATGTTTGAATATGTCTCTACCATTGCCTGACATCTATGGTAACTGATTTCAACCCGCCAGTGGAGTGCATTCCCAGTGCCATATTTATCGGAAGGCTACAGCTAAATTGCATTTGGGGGATTTGAAAGGAATGTATTGAATGGCAAATGCCCCACGCTGAACAATAGAGCAACTTACGTACACCATACCACCGGACAATACAATGATCATGGTCAAGTACTATAATATTATTACGCTTGCAATCATGCATGTAATATCAAGTCGGTAGCTCAAGTG
>JBAMJV010010848.1:0-33641 GCA_037951105.1 Echinarachnius parma | reverse complement strand
CGGGCTAGAATGATCCAAATTAGGAGTTAGGAATGAGTTACACTGCGCTGGACCACCTGAGATGTAATGAATACGATTTAGGTACAAATTAATAATGCAATTTAACTGAATCATCTTATTTTGGTACATCCAAGCAACGTACGAGAAGGATTGGCTACATATTGTCTACTGTGTCTGTAAATATATCCTCAATACCGGAATAATAAGTGTTAACGTAATGCCAAGTGCGCATTAACTCCCCTAAGTCAATACGGTGACACAAGATTGTAGCATACCCACGTTTGGCAATGCTTTAATTATCATACCTCAAGCAAAACAGCGTTTGTGAAAGGGAAGATCCTTGCTGTCGTCCAACCTTGGAAGGCGGTCCCTGCCCACCACGTGATCCAGCTCAGCTTGCACACGACACTGCACATCGGGTACGCCATCATGTGCAGCACGCACCACTGCAACGTCGTACTCGTAGTCTCTGTTCCAGCAAAGAAAAAGATCGCCCATTGAAGCGTAGAGGTTCGTATGATTGAAGAACCTCCCTGGTCCTGTTCAAGAAAACAAAATGGCAAAGTGACTATACATGTACTTCACCGTAAATTAGAGTGCAAGTGTTTGTTTTAAAGATTGTTCAGTAGAGATAGGGTCGTGTGCAAATTGTATTCTCAGCATCTCTGGAAATCCTGAGTTAAAACACTCATGGTTAACATAACGTTACCACCGACATCAATAGCAATGAGTACATAGAAGATGATTAATTTAGCAAAGAAGCTGACATTGAAGGAGGGTTATGGAAATAATCATTTCAGTAAATAGTCCACTAGGAATGCATTGACCGCACTATTCTTTTAGTATGGTGAAGAGAAAAATCAGTATCAGATTTGTAAGACAGTGAACAAGACATTTTACATACAACTACATGTATAATTTTCTGCCTTTAGAGAAACATAATCTAGCAGCCTCAGACCAGTTATTTTACTTCATGATTACACGTACTACGTCTTGATGTTCACACTCAAATGACTCAACATGGCACATATTATGCTGTAACAGGATAATTTTCATTTTTGTAGAGAACAAATATAAATGCTGCATCGATCAGGAATATTCAAACAAGAAATATCTGAAGGGTTTGACCTAAGTAGCAATCTGTTATTCATCATCAAAAATCATATCCCGTCTTGCTTTAGTTATGGTACATGTTCGTCGGGTCGGTACCGCATTATGAAGTTTGCGCGGCGGGCTTTCGCGGATTTTAGACAGTGGTGTCTATGTGTATATACGTCTATTACTACTTATCATGACAGTTTTACCTTTGTCTCGGTGATCTTATTCAGGTACAGATCTATGTAATCCCCGAGGATTGTCTGGGGTCCAGCTCCTTTTCGTGTGCTGCGATCTGCTTTACGAAGAATTTGTTGAATTCCCTCATGTTTTTCGCCATCTCTTTTGGCGCGCCAAATGGGATTTTTGAATCCCGGGAGAGAGGAAGAAATAAGAGGGCGCCACCACACGCTGGACAAAACGCAAATGGTGTCCATTATATGCAAGAGCTGTAAATAATAGAGAAGCCGGTTTGGTAAAAAATATTACTTCAGAATTGGTATTAACGCCCCTAAATGACAGCACTGTCATTTATATTAGATAATATTAAATAATATTAACAGCAAAATTATTTAATCATTAGTGTTGGTTAACAAATGTTGGATTATACCATTTAATAGTTCAATCATTTGCGATTTGTTATCAGAATATCGATGCTGCCCTCTCGCAGGTTCTGCTGTACTGTCAGAATCTGTGAAGCACAGCCAAATAACTATACTGACTTCGGTATACAGATTTTCCCATTTGTGTATTATTCTTGCAATTTATATCGGTGGGAGGGATCATACGAGGGAGTCGTAACCGAGTCGTTGGTTAAATTTTCAAAGTGGAATGGGGGTAGAGACTGTCCGAGAGCACTGGCCCTAGAGGCCCAATTACGGACCAGCGACATTTACCATAGTAATATTAGCATCGTTAGCACTAACTAATCGATGCCAATATGCTATATAGAGTAACATATACACACCAGCAAAACGTAGCAGTACTAACTGCTACATATCTAGAGATTAGTGGAACTAGTGCTGGTCATTGGGCCATGATCGTGGCAGCTCTCGGGATGGATGTACATGGTTTAGTTACCTCTAACCAATGTCATTCATCCTATTATGCAAGTCTCAGCTAGCCAGCCAGGGTTCCTGTTTCACTTTCATTCACATTCAAAGCATTATTTCTTGTTCTGGTTCGGGCAAAAAGGGATAACGAAAGTATGGGTGGGGCACGTGCACTGCTCCTCATAGGACCTCGTAGCTACGCACCTGCTAATACCCCCCCCCCCCCCCCCACCTCCCTTTCTCCCCTTCATAATAGCGCCTCGTGAGTAAAACGTCATATAAACTAGTTTGCTCACGTAAGAAATTCGGTGTCGGTGTATGTGTACTGATCGTGCAGATGACATTGGACACAGCCTGTTGAAGGAGATCACATGGATTGAATGGGGCGCCCTCTTTGGTGCCCATGGCAGACACCAGCTGCTCCACTTCGGTCAGAATGGTGTCCTCATAGCTCTTCCTTCCAACTCCGAGGTTGCGGAAAACCCAGTGGATAAAGTTTCGCTGCTCCCTCCACGTCTCTCCGATTGCAAGCGTTATGCCTTAAAAGACGAATTGAAACAGGGTATATCAGCGGAATTTAGTTGGGGATTCCAAGGCAAAATTAATTATTATTCAACAGAAGGATGAGGGACTATTTCAATCGGTGAAAAATGAACGTGCTCGTTTGCGGGAGGCCCAGTTGATACATGTTCGCCGCTCCCTCCGTGTCTTTTGCGATAGCAAGCGAAATACCTCAAAAGACAAATTTAGAAGGGGTATATAAGAATGATATCTAGACTGTTTCTGAACGATACCATTCCTATGGCAATTGAACTAGTCTGTCTCTGGAGACCCATGAATGATCGAACATCGCAGTATTACAAAATGTTAATGTGAATACAAATATTAAGAACACACATATTTCTATGATGGCTGGTAGATTATCACTTCTTTTTTTTTTTTTTATCAAATGAAAATGTTGGTGTGCTGGTTCCCTCTAAGTCAAATAGTCATTAGTCTTACCATTATTAGTAAGTCCGAGTACTTCTTTAACCATCTGACTTTGGGGTCGGTGGTTCAGGTCCGGGTGCTGAAAAGCATCCACGATAGTTTGGTAAGAGTTCAGGATGACTAGCCGCATTGGGCCAGCGTTGAAGCTGAACACGTCCCCGTACTCATCGGCCCAATTTGAGTACAGCTGTAGAGGGTTTAACTTCGTCCTGTAAATACAAATTGTTTAAAATATAAACAAAGTAAAAATGAATGTGATTTTAAATAGTTTTTTATCAGGAGCCATTATACATTGCTATAAAAGTGGGGAGAGTTATTGTCAAATTAAATTTGTTATGGCTTTAACATGAAATATATACTATGATATGTTATCACTGAAAACTAACATATTATTTGTATAAACTATTTGAACAAACGACGTTTTGTTTTTTGTTTTTTTTTTAGAAATAAAATTCAGAAAAAACTTCTAGGGTCGGCGTGCATTAGCGCCGGTATTTTTAGGGGCGGGCGGGTTACGCCAATCCAACCATTTATTTTTCATGGCCTAATACAGGAGGTTTGATGATAGCCTTGAAGAATAGTAGAAAAGTAAGAAGTATAATTAAACTAATGTATGAAACAATGTATAATCGTTTATGTATAATTCAGCATTAAATTAAGTTTGTTAATATTTGATGAGTGCTTACAAGTATGTTCATAATTCCATTTGTTTTATTTATTTTGTATAATGACGTAAGTAATATCATTTTGTATTGTATGTATTTTGTTTGTATTACCTGCCACTGTCTTGAATGACAGTGGACCTGGTTTATATGTGACCTTTTCCTGAATAAAGAAATGATTTAAACAAAAATTACATATGCGGGTGTATGTGTCTATGTGCACTCGATCGTTATCCAGGGGCGCTGTTTTCTATATATCATATTTGTTCCTGAGACATATATACATCATGCACCACACATTCAGCATGTACCACACATTGTTAACAAGAGTGGAATTAATGAAAGACATTTGAAGAGCTTAATTCCAAAAGGTGCTAAATCCACTTTTCTAACTTTGGAGAATATCGCGTATATTTGTCCAACTTTGTACACAAGCCGATAGGAATATGAAAATGGAACGTTCCACGTTTTGATTTTGATTGCGTTATTTGTCCTAAAATGTGGGTTCCTGGATAGCTACGTAGCTTATTAAATGTACTGATATCCTTAAAGGTGCACCTGTAAAGTGTCTAACTCCACACAAATTAATTTGAGCTTCCACATTTCTCTTCTACCGTGTTGTTTAGCTTAAGGTAAGAGAAAAATAAAATAGGGTTAGATTTTTTTCAAATGCCCCTTTAGTATGACGATTTTTTATCATTTATAATCATTCAGCTCAAGAGCGTTAATGAACGGTCATAAACTCATAAGCGTCATACAGTAATTCGTTGTAAAAGCTGACGCAAAGTTTCGCTTTTTTAACCAGAAAAGCGGTGTTCTTTTTCAATGAAACTTTTACACATCATTCGGACATATCTTACAATGATTTTGGTATAGGATTGAAGTCTCAATTGTCATTTTGGGCAATATCTGACACTTTATAGGTGCACCTTTAACTAAATTTGTATGGAAAGTGGATCTCGGTAGCGCATTTTGGAAATAAGCTCTTAATTTCCAAAATAGTGTGAAGTACATGTATCATGCCCATTATAATGCTGGCATCATACATCATTCGAAAATCATGCGGTCCTTCGTGATGAATGGATGGCTATGGTGACATGATTGTCATCATACATATTTCTGCATTCACGCAATACGCCCTTAGGCGTTGCACTTCGACAGTGATTGATACCGGGGATTGATAAAGTATGGAATTGGACCAAATCCCAAATAATCAAGACGATTGTTAACAAACTGCTATCCAAAGAATGAGAGGTACTTGGAATGTTCTAATGCATACTACGTGAATCCGAAATGATATCAGTCTAAATGAACATGATGAATAGGAGGCTTTGGCTCTTCAACTTTGTTTGGTATCTTTCATGATTCTTCATTCACGCGTTATTAAGATGAGAGCGTTGGTTCGTATTGTGTTTATTCAAATGTAGTGTGAAATTCTCTACATTGTTTACCAGAATGTTAACGATTCGTAATCATAAACGTATCTCACAGCCACTGTGCATTAGCACCGCGGGCAGGGTGCATTAACGCTGAACATTCCAGAAATACATGGCCTACACATTGTGCGTATAAAGTGGAGTGCGAAGTGACACCGCCGTCACTGTGACAGTTAAATCGTGGCAGAATCATGTCACGTGTCCCTCGAATCTCGAGGTCAAATTTCGGGGTCAAATTATTGTATGATCAATTAAGTTCCCCTTTGGCGTGAATCTATCACTTGTGCCTTGTACAATGTTTATACAAACAGGATCGTTGACAAAATATACAAAATATACCATCTGTGCTCAAGAGAACAGTTTGAAGTTGGTCTAAAGATCTAACTCGTCATCAGCTCACTTCATGTAAATACACTTTAGCATTCATTGGTGGATTTACTTGAGCAGTGCTGTTTGAAATAGATTGGCATGCTAACGTTACGTTTAAGGAACGTTGATCTGCGTTGTACCGTGTTAAGGGGATTACATTTCTTGATATTCTAGAAATCTTTTGGGGACATTATTTCCAGCGATGGTTGTACTGCCTCCTATTGTTCAATTAGTGCCATGTAGTTTTATTTGCATTATATGAAATGAAACTTGGAATATAAATGCCAAAGCTATAATTGTCATTCAACAGTTTTTGTTGGCTACTGACTGTTGTGCGCTGTGATGTGCCTGATTTTGGTGTTATTTTACTCATTTTGATTGACTTTTGTGATTTTAAAGTCATCTCCTGAATGTGGACTAAATAACTGACTGTGAACTATTTGAACCTTACCTGGATTTAATTGGTGACAAAATAGGTCATGTTTATACTTGTTTCTGACATTCACTAGAATTCTTTATTATTGGGACCAAACTTGAGTTATTAGTCCCACTTGCTGACTTCACTGCTGTAATGGTCTCCATCACAACTTGATTACTATACGGTAAGTAAGTACATGTATTGCCATTCAACTCTCTCAATCAACCCAACCCCACCAACTTTAATAAGCAGATTACATTGTATTAAACTCATTGAAAAGCGGGATTATACAAGTGAGTCATTAACACAGCCACAGTCAATTAATAAAGGCCGGTCTCTGTGCACATCTGTGAACATCTGTGAACACAATGGCTGGTGGCGCTGGAAATAGGAGTATAATTAATCAACTAAAAGAAGCAATCATCGATGAAGTGATTTTCTGCATTGTAAAGCGAGCGGTATTTTCCAGCAGATTATTAATCACCTGGATAAGCAGGATGGAGCTCTTTTAAAGATCTTCAAAGAAAAGTTGAAAAAACTCAAAAATGGGCTCTCAAACCTGCAAAACAAACATCAAAATTGTGAGGAAAGAATAAATTTAGAAGCTTGAGACACCCGTCAACGAACAGGAGCAGTACTCCAGGAGGAACTACGTACGATTCTTCGGGGAGCCTGAAAGGGAAAAAGAGAACACCAGCCAAATCTTGTGTAACTTTGCCACCAACCAGCTTCGAGTGAATTTGGCGCTGACGGACATCGATAGAAGTCACCGCGTTGGCCGTCGCAGTGAGCCCAAGGAGGGCTCGGCTTCCGCTACTCTGAAGCTTAAATCACGGCCGATCATCGTGAAGCTACCATCTTACCAGCACATGCAGAACCTGCTGAGAAACAGAAATAAACTGAAGGAGAATAAGACATGGATAACCATCTACGAAGACCTCACCGCGGCCAACTATACGCTGCTTTGGGAGGCGTTAAAGGTCTGTGCACAGCAACCCAGATAGCAAAGCCGCATCAGCTTGGTCCATGGATGGAAGTATCATTGTGCCGGTGCAAGGCACAAACAACAACAAAAAAGACAAATCCACTCTAAAGAGGACATACTAAACTTAAAGGAATAGTTGAGTTTTGGTATAGAGGGCGCTACACAAAATAATT
Source organism: Echinarachnius parma (assembly GCA_037951105.1). Classification (NCBI taxonomy): domain Eukaryota; kingdom Metazoa; phylum Echinodermata; class Echinoidea; order Clypeasteroida; family Echinarachniidae; genus Echinarachnius; species Echinarachnius parma. The sequence continues at coordinate 26,461 of JBAMJV010010848.1, read as the reverse complement.
TTGTTGTGAGATAATGAAAAACTGAGTGTCAAATTTGAAAGAGCATAATATTTGAATGACAGAATAAACTTTATTTGATCAAAATCGGTTCAGAAATGGCTGAAATATCCATAAACATAACCAGTTGTATTAAATGTGGGGCCCCACATTTGTTAGAGAATTTTGAACCAGCCGTTAAAATGTTTTTTGTTAATGCTTCCTCTTTTAAAAATTTTACAAAAGAGGTTTTTAAATAGTTGTTGATTATGTCTCTATCGAATCACGATTTCAACAAAACATCACATGCACAATATTTTATATCAAATGGATGAAACCAATGAGTTTTGAGAGAGTGCCATCTTGAGTTTTAACGGCTCTTTTTGAATGATAACAGGCTTTTTACTTAGTCATTTGTAATGTTTTATTCCTTTCGAGCATGGTGGAATTATAACTGTTAGTTTGTAATGTAATGGTGCAGGTTTTGGTTACTAAAATTCAGTATGACAAAAACTGTACTCACTTTACCAAAACTCAACTATCCCTTTAAAATGACACATTTTAAAAGAATATAAAAAAATTAAAACAAATTAGCAAAATTTGTTCTAGAGATTCAAGTTCATAATGTCACCAACATTGTCTATTTAGCTAACCTATTTGTATGGATCAATAAAGTTATCTCCAGGTAATGGATTCTCTCAATTGTACAATTATCCACCTCTCTACTCTATTGTTTAAATTATTATTATCATCCTACTTTATTTTGTGTTTTCACTAGTTTAAGTGTTTTAGGTTTTTATTTTGCAACTGTTTTGTTGTTGTCATGTGCATGTATATTATAGGTACTCTCTCTCTCTCTATGTTCTTTGTCAAAATGTATAATTATGAACAAGACTGTAATGAATGGGTAACTAAGTTCATCTGCAGGGGATCATGATGACTATGGTCCAGAAACACATTGTTATACGCCTGATGATTTAATGTATGCTTTGATTCAATATACCATCTAATATGAATTCAACTTCAAGTTATCTTCATATATCTCGTAGTTTAAATACAAATTATACCGCAATAACTTCACTTTTAGATAACATTTATGTGCAATTCTCAGCAATTGGGCTTACTAAAATATGGATTAAAGAGGCCAACTCTTTTATGATTTTGATAATTATACTCTTTTAATTACTGAAAGACATGTTAAAAAGGAGGAGGTGTATGAATGTTATGAAATGATAAAATGAAATATAAACAGCGTAAATATTTAGATGTAAATAATGAGTGTTTTGAGTCATCATTTGTTGAAAAAAATTGATTGGTGTTATTTATCGGCCTCCTAATCAATCAGTGCAATCGTTTTGAGATATTTCAGAAGATATTTTGAATATTGTATATATAGAAAAGAAGGATATTTATTTAATATGTGATTTTAGTATAAATTTATTTGATATTAATTTTTGCCAATTTCTAAATGATTGTTTAGATTTGTTAATTATACATTTTAATATCCTATGATATATTGCCCAGCTTGCATTACTGATAGATCTTGTACTCTAACAGACAATTATTGCCGAACTTTGTACATGTATTAACATGTTTCTATTTAAATCTTGAAGTGCATAGTTATAGTACTGGAAATGCCTCAAATTATCAACTCCCCAAAATACGAACTACACATATGAACAATTCTCTCTTTTTTAAGGATCAGTAATATGGAACAGTATACCTCTCGAAAGTGAAACTAGTCAAATGCTCAATCTTTTTAAAAAAAGAAATATAAAGAGTTCTTATTAAATCAATATAGTAATTGGTATTAGCAACTTTGACCATCTTTCACCTTAGTTTTCTTTATTATGTATTGTTGTTGTTTATTGTGTTTTTTACATGCTTTCCTTTTTAATGCAGTATATTATTTTCTGTGTACACGGGGTAAGCTTTCATACAGGAATCCTTTCTTTCTGCCAAGCCCAAACACTCTTTCATACCATTGTGTGTTTTTACTGTTCTTATGTAATGTATTTATAGTATGTTTATTGTACTTTATAATTTTTATGAAGAGTGTTTAATAAATTTGAATTAGAATTCTCAGTATCAACAAATTTGCCGAAGATTATTACGTATTATGTATATAATTGAATGTCATGTGCTGATTATGAAGACTCTTATAGATCAAAGTAATCAAACTCTTCATATGCGCTGCTTCTGTGGTTAACATAATAGCCTAGCTAATTATGATTTCACTTGATGTATTTTACGTTTGTTTGTTCGGTTTTTTTTTTAATACAGGGTTCACTTGTTTATCAAGTCCCAGAGAGTTGGCAAGAGTCTAATCCCATGGCGAGTCGATTAGGCGGGGACGAAGACAGGTGTGACGGACTGGGATGTCAGGCTGCCAGCGGGGTGGCGTACTACGTGCAAGAGAAGAAGAACTTCTGCGAGGAGTGTGCCACCAATGCTGGTAGCAGCGGGAAAGTGAAGAAGGATGAACTGGGTCTGTTCTGCGAGGTGCACGACAAACCCTTAAAACTGTACTGCCAAAGCCACGAGGTAGCCGTCTGCCAGATATGCGCTATCAAGGATCATCAGAAACCGTGTCAGCTAGAAAACATCGACAGTGTACTCGCCAAAAAGAGCAACCAACTTATAAACCTGAAGCCCACATTACATGACAAAAGTCTTATTTGGCAAAATTACGCCTTCATAGTACGTGAGTGTAGGCAAGAATCTGAAATGCACATTAAGTCACTTGAAAAGAAAGTTAATGATATTGTAGATGATGAGATGTTAGATATCAGAGAGAAAGAAGAGCATTCTGCTAGACTGATCAATGACGAGGCAGATGGAGAAATAAGGAAGATCAACGAAAAGAGGGAAGCGCGTCTGAAGCAATGTCACCAGGATGCGGACGATCATCGGCGGCCAATCGAGAAAAGACGACGCGAGTTGATTGATGACGTCACAGTTATAGCAAACAAGACTCGAACTGTGATAGAAGACTTAGAGCGTGATGCAAGAGACGTCATTCAAACCCTGGAGGACGCAGCTGAGAGAATTGAAATCCTCCTTGTAGATAACAAGAAACTTATCGAAGGTACACAGGAGTTGGTCACATCACTCACTGACACTCTGGGGAAGACAGTCAACGAAGACGTGGTAAAACATATTGTTCGCACTGTGATAGGTGTGCGGTTCATCGAGGGTTTAGAGAATGAGAAGTACAATGGGAGAATCGGGGAATACGAAGGAAAATGGGAGCTAAGCTCGACAGTAGAGATACCGGGCTATGTTAAATATCCTGTTATTGTTGGATGTACAAGTAATAATGACATTATCATGGCAGATGCGAACAAAGGTGAGCGCTTCACTTACAGCATTAACGTACAGAACAAGACAACACAGAGAGTGATCACGAGTGATGGTAAGGCACACATTTCATCCTGCACTCTGCTGGATGAGGACACGATAGTGTGTGGTAGACGCATGAAGGGTTGTACTGGTGACAGCTTGACTGGATGTATCAGTCTGTACGACAGGAGCTGGCAGTTGATCAGGGACATCGCAATACCAAGAAACACGTCAGATGATTGCACATGGGTGTATGCAGCTGTTGACCGGGATGGGATGATCATAGCTGCTGAGTACGACCAGCAGTACATATACATCATCGAACCGAAAGACGGGTCAATTGTGAAGATGATCACGTGCACAGAGAAGCTAGGGTGGCTATGGGGTGTCTTGTCTACGCGTGACGTCATCGCGCATCCCTGTCCATGGAGTAACAGGCTTCTCGTCATCGACATGCACGGAGAACAGAGGGAAATCACACACTGTGAAGAGTTCAGGAATTGTGACATCGACCCGCTGACAGATGACCTGTACGTGGTGTACTGGGATGAGGGACGTAAGATGGCTGTGATCGATCGGTTGTCCGGCGAGGGTTACCAAGAAAAGGAAGAAGTTATCACCTTCCACCTAAAAGGCGGTTCTAATACATTCTTATTCAATAGTCGCCCGGTGATGACGAAATCAGGAGAGATCATCATCTACAACGGCGAGAATTGCATCGTCTTCAAGAAAGATTTCACTGTCTAACTCGGGATTTCTCTTTTTAGACAAACATAATTGCGTATAAGTATCTTTTTCTTTAAGATACTTGAACAAATTGTGAATGTTCGTTTAATTAATTTTTTGGAGACTATAATATTTTGTATAAACATCAGTACGGATTCCGCAAGAAATATAGTACTAAACTTTCTTAGATTAATCGTATTAATACGATATGAGGTCAATGGATGAAGGGAAAGTTACACTTGGTATATTCATAGATTTCCAAAAGGCGTTTGACACTATAACTCATGATATTTTGCTAGAAAAGATGGCACATTATTGTATAGATGGTATTGCTTTGCAATGGTTTGCTAATTACCTCTTGAATCGTTCTCAGATATTATGCTATAAGGAGGCCACATCTACCCGAAAGACTATAACGTGTGGCGTGCCACATGGGTCAGTTGTGGGTCCTACATTGTTTTTAGTTTATATTAATGATTTACCCAGTTGTACTAACTATTTTAATTTTAGATTGTTTGCAGATGATTCAAATATTTGTCACACTTTTGATGAGAATAAAAATGAAATTGATGTAAATGAGGTTAATGAGCAATTAAACGCAATTCAAAAAAGGTGCGATGTTTATAAACTCACTATCAACTTAAAGAAAACTAATTATATGTTTATTAAAAGCAAACGACGGGAAATTAATGTAAATGGTGTCCTTAGACTGTCTGACACAGACATTAATGATGTGAGCGTTGCATCTTTTGTAGGAGTTCAAATTGATAGTACATTGTCTTGGAAGCATCACATTGATTCTGTAAATAAGTGCGTTCGTAGAAAAGTGGGATTGCTATTTAAATTGAGATGCTTTGTTCCTCGGTATATTCTTGTGCTCTTGTATAAATCGTTTATACAGCCCCACATACTATATGGCATCGAGGTATGGGGAAGCAGTTATACATCTCGCTTGAATTGTATTTATTTAGCTCAGAAGATGGCTGTGCGGGCTATTACGTTTTCATTATTGAGAACATCCTCAGGACCACTGTTTCAACAGTTGGGGATATTGGATGTATTTGGTTTGCATGAACTGGCAGTTTCAACATTTGTATATGATTTGTATAATAGAAAACTACCACACACATTATTAGATTATTGTAAGATTGTACACCATATGAAACAAGAAGAAAAGAAAATGCAATGCTACCCTTGCCAATTTGTTAGACGACACAAGGTACATTCACTATTTCCTTTGTTGGACCAAAGCTTTGGAATAGCTTACCCCAGAAGATAAGAGAACAAAAAACAAGATATTCATTTCGTACTACCATGACTACCCTCACAATTTATTTGATGAACAAATAAATTATTTGTTAGCAGTTAGTAATATTTTGTATTATTAATGTATACAATATAATTGTATGACCTAGTATAATTATTTTATATAGTAATGAAGAGATACACTATCGATAAAGTGAATAGATAAAACCGATCTCGACTAGCACTTGGGCTAACTGTTGGTTTTCTTTTAGCAACAACTTGAACTTTTGTATAAATGTGTTTTATGTAAGCATTAATTAAGCTTTTGCAGTAATTCATTGTTTTGTAAATTATGTACAGTTTGCATTTTAATGATTTGCTTTGCATACTTTATTTTATTATGTACATACATTTTGTTGTTAATAAACTTCAAACTTCATATTAAAATCCCGTTGGAATCCCATTTTTCTTTGCTCACTTTTAATCACAATATATTTCTGGTCAGTTTCCCTATATGTTTGAATTAATTATTACAAAAAGCTCTATCGCTTCGGTGATCCCTCGCATATATTCCCAAGTTGATTTTAATCATTCGGGTTTATGTCAGGTTTATAATAGCTTCTGACCACTTGAGCGATGATGAACTAAGGGGTTTCAGGGAAGAACACCGTCGTAGGGTTTTCTATAGCTCAGTCGTTAGAGCACCGGTCTAGCAATCCGGAGGTCTCGGGTTCGAATCCCGTTGGAATCCCATTTTTCTTTGCTCACTTTTAATCAGAATAGTTCACCGTTACCATGACGTGTACGTTGTAGTTAACATGGTGACAGGGTGGTAGAGAAATGAATTGATATTTTACTTTATTCCGTAATATCTGTACATTAAAGGGATCTTGTAACATTGTCTAAATCCACAAAACTTTATCACAACTCTCACACCGAGTTGTATCCGTATTACCAATAGTAGCATGGCACAGGTTTTGGCTTTTCAAATTTCCCTTTCGTTAAATAAATATTAACAACTGAAATGTTCGTATTTAACTATCCACTGAATAGCCATAACCGTGTATAAATTCAGTGCAATGAGTTAGGGAATTTCAATTGCTTTTTTGCTCTTTACTCGGCCATATAACTTCCGTTAAACATTAAATTGTTGCACAAAATTTTACCAAACCATTTAGCACTTTCTGCATATGCCAACAAAGTTGCTAGATCCCTTTAAGCAAATGAGAGGTTAAAGCAAATGAGAGGTTATCAACGAAGGTTTAACTGAGAGATGACTAAAGCAATATCGCCACTTATGACAGTATAATGCAAGTCTTGGGCATTGTGTAAACATATTGATCGCTCAATTTATGCGCACAGTTATTCTGGTTTCAAAGGGACACTGCCTGATGTATTGTATTTCTTTACCCATTATGCCTTACATTCACACTTTGTCATGACAAATATTTTTGAAGATATCACATTGGAAACAAGTCCAAGGTCTAAGTGTAAGGGAGAATGATGGATAATACCATACGCGTAAATACCCGGGGGTTGGGGGATTCAAACCCCTCCCCCCCCCCCCCACCCCCCTTTATCAAATGTAACCCCCCCCCCTTGAAAAAATCCTGGGTACGCCAGTGGATAGTACAAAATGTGCAAAATGTTGAAATGTGTGTAAGAAGCCATGGAAAATATTAACAGTGCCAACTAATGGATGTTTTAACTTGATTAACTGATTTTTTGTTAATAATATATGCATACTGTAAATATTTTACCTCATCCTTGCAGTAGTAGTGGTAACTTCCTATAATCCCTACTATAGGCTACATGCTATATGTCACTAAGTAATGTTCCCCCTTCATAAGTAATATGAATTGTAACTTCTGTAATGCATAAATATATGAAGCTCATAGAGAATATGTAATTATATAATTATGCGCTATATAAAATTCATTGTATAATTAAAACTACTACTACTACTACTACTACTACTACTACTACTACTACTACTACTACTACTACTACTACTACTACTACTACCACTACTACCACGACTACCACGACTACCACGACTACCACGACTACCACGACTACCACGATTACCACGACTACTACGACTACTACGACTACTACTACCTACGACTACTACGACTACTACGACTACTACTACCTACTACTACGACTACTACGACTACTACTACCTACTACTACTACGACTACTACGACTACTACTACCTACTACGACTACTACGACTACTACGACTACTACGACTACTACAACCTACGACTACTACGACTACTACGACTACTACTACCTACTACTACTACTACGACTACTACGACTACTACTACTACTACTACTACTACTACTACAACTACTACTACTACTACTACGACTACTACTACTACCTACGACTACTACTTCTACTACTGCGAATTCTTTTTCTCCAGTAAAATGTCATCGCTTCTTACTTTATTAAAGCTTTGCATGCACTAATTTGAATATACCATTAAAACTACTACGATCATGAATTGAACAGTATCTGTGATTACGTGTGTATATTATAATTTAACATGGGTAGAGTCCGTTTCTGTAACCTTACCTACATATCATGATAAATAATTGAGACTTGGTATAATCATGTTCAATGTGTTATGTTTAAATTTCACATTTAAACACTTTCACGTAGACTCATTGCACTGAGTGTGCATATAGTCATTGTAGCCATATGATATAAGGAATCGTAAATATAATTGAATTTTGAACCAAATCTTAAAATCAATTGATACTAAATAATACAACAAATACGCAGCGAAATACCATTACAAGTCTTATAATTTGCATTACATTTAAATTTTTAATTCGAGAACACACGAGACTATCATTATAGTGTCATTATATTATTATCACATCACTATAACAAAAACCTACCTACCATACCTTTGTTCTTCATAGCCTGTATAATTATTTTAACTTTGAATGAATTTATGAACATATACATCTTTGAGACTTGCTCCATGATATGTATACATGACTTGCTTCATGCCGCCCTCCCCCCCCCCCCCCCAATTCAAAAAGTGGGGGGACAAAACGCGTTTTTGCCCCCCCCCCCCCAAAAAAAAAGCCCCCCCCCCCCCCTAAAATAAAAATAAGCAAAAGAAGAAGAGTGGGAACGAAAAAATAAAATGTGTGAGCTAAGACTATAGCTAAGAAAAATTAAGCTATACATCCATATTAAGTTTTCGCAAACAGATTATCTCAATTTGATGTGTAACTTACGTATGGTTTGGGGCGAGTACTTTTTCTGTACCGGGCCACGTATAGTTCCCGAGTAGGCTGGCATTGCTCTGGCTGCTCGTGTGACGTGCACCAAATTGCACCATTTCAAGTATTATTATATAAATGCAAAATCTTCACCGTGGGAGATGGATACAATATGTCGTCGCTGGGCAATTAAAAGGACAAATTGACGGTATCGATAGCAAAAAACGATACTTACTTTTTTGGAAGAAACAACATTTTGACATTTTGGGCAATAATATTTTTTAAATGCCAAATCCAGTAATCTTGTTTAGTGAAACAGTTATGTAGGCTATAAAGCAATCAAGTCGTTTAATTTGGCCTACGCTCAGTTCTTTTTAACGGAGTTATTTACGCATTTCTGAATTTGCCCTTTTTACATGCACGATATCGCGTCGATATTGGGCATGAAAAAGGACAAAATGCGTATTGCCCTTTAACGCGCATTGATAATGCACAGGCAATGCGCGCAACTTGGCGCAATAATGGGCAGCTAAAAGGGCAAATCCCTTTTTGTCCTTCGTATTGCCCATAATTATGATATATATTTTTGATTTTCTCAAAAAGTTGGGCACATATGGGAATTCTAAACATATCATCGGATAGGTTTTAAAGAACTCTATCTGAAAATAAAATAAAAACAAAATCGATATTCGACGATAATATCGGCCATTTTGCCCTTTTTATTGCCCAGCGACGATGTGTGTGTGTGTTGGGATGCATATTTATTAGTGTGTCAAATATTTGTTTTCTTCGTGAAAAATATATCTAATATTTCTGGTCGATCAAACCATAACACGCTTTCCCAGATAGGCCCTACAGTTAATCTTAAGCCCGAATTTCCTATCTATAGGTATGCACCAGATTGCACAATTCAAGTCCAAAGAAGCAAAAGCTCCCTACCGTGGGAGGGGGACACCCCCTCCCATACCCTCCCCCCGCTCGCTCTTAGTCACTTCGCTTCCTCGGGCTTGGTCGCTTCGCTCCCTCGCAATGTGTCACTCTCACCTCTGTCTCTAAGTTGGCAACCCTGCTCTGAGTGTGGTTGGGCATGAGCCCCTACACAAAAGAATCGTGAGCCCCCTTAGGTCTTTGCCCACCCCCCCCCCCCCCAATCCAAAACTGCTTCCGGCGCGCCTGGTTAAGTGCATACGCACCCCCAATCGCCCCCCGCCCCCCCCCCCCCCCCCCCCCCCCAACAACAATAAAATGGTCTCGGTCTCGGGTCCACTTTTTTCCCGGTTTTGGACCCTCCATGATTACACAACCGACAACTTAACCTATTAACTCCCCCCCCCCCCCCCCCCTTACTACTGATACTGCTGCTACTACTGATACTACTACTTACTACAGACTTACCTCATCAGGGTCCAGGCGACACCAATGAGAGGCAGACCACTGGGCCCAGGCGGCAGGTTCTTGGGTCGAGTCCCAATCCATCGAACAAACAGCGCCACTACACCGGCTATCAGTAGAGTCAGTACTACGTGGCTAGTGTCAGCGTAATATCGTAAAATATCCATACTAATATCTTATGGATCGTTCTACTTGCTCTATAATCTATACTCCTTAGTCAATCCACTTAAATCATCCGAGAAGGGGGCTTTAACTTCTAATTGAAAAACTCAAAGGTTTTGATTGTTGATACCTATAAAAACTGTTGACCGATTTCCTCTTAAATTAATGAAGAAATGAACCTAATCGCAATTGAGACAATTCCGCACTGAATATGAATACTGAGTTGTAAAAATCTATCAGGCCAAGGAAGTACCTACCTGATCAGACAGATAACGCGAACTAAAACGTTTGGCCTATAGATATTGTGCTTATGTAATTTGTATTCGAATTGCGTAATATGCAAGGTGCGTGCACTGTCCACGAACCCGCTTCACTGCACACACTAGCGGTACAAATATTGTGTACACAGCCGGGCAAACAAAATGGGTACAAATTATATATATTTCTACTTTACCCATGATGGTAGAGTAGAGCCCCCCCCCCCCCCCCCTCCCCACTTGCCTTTCGTACAACGTATATTGATTTTCCCGGTTTGTCTACAAAGGAAGAGTTAAATAGCAAAAAGGAGGTCTGTTAAAACTTCCTAACGGAACTTAAAGGGGAATTCCACCCCAGAAATGTGATGTTTGCTATAAAATGAAGTGAATATGAAGAATCTTGATCGAAAATCTGAGCCAAAACGGTAGAGCAATAAAAAAGTTATGACAGGATGAACTTTGCTCCGATTTTTAGTATCGTTCGCAATTGCTATCGATCGTGACGTCACTTGCGAGCTACAGCCATTTTGACTTCTACATGGAAATTTTACAAAATTTAAATTTTCTTTATAACAAAGCAAATTTATGAGCTTACAAATTCCAAAGAGGTTGGCCCATCGATATTTTATATGAATTCGTGAAAACAAGCAGAGAAAAAATAATTTTTAGCAACGAAAATGAGAAATAAGTGTATTTTCATGTACTAAAGCCATGGCGAGTTGCTCGTCAATGATGTTGCATATGGCGGCAATTTTGAAACGATCGCTCATTACTACATGATGTTCAAATAGGTATAACTCCCGTGTTTCTTGTCCGATTTTGATCAAATTTTCACCAATTATGCCTCTTATTCTGCTTATTCAAATAACGAATGGTTTTTCCAGGCCCGGAATACCCCTTTAAGCTATTATCTTTGGTGACACTTTTCTCAAATAAATTATAATTGATCTGATTTGGGTCTTATTCATGTTATCAAATACATTAAGTACACTCATAAAATATAATGGGTGTCGGACTGTGTCCCTAATTCACACGAATATACCCTATTTGCAAATTTTCACGAACATTATCTATTCAATTTGGACACTATTTCAACATCTCCGAGGACAAAGTCATGAAATAACACTTTTTCCATTTCCGCAACAAAAAAAATCGCGAAAGCATGCGAAAATTTACCCATGTTTTGCGAAAAGTTGTTAACGATTATGGCCAATCGGCAGGGACACTCCGGGTCGCAGCATTTTGGTTGAAACTGCTGTTGGTTTCTAGAAAGAACAAAGATAGAGGCTGGCTGCAGCGCATGGACAAGAGTACCCCCTCCCTAAAAATTGAAAATGTATGTATAAACTAGTTTTTGAACGTTAGCTCATACATTTGATTTTGTCTTTCCCACTCTTTTTTTTTTTTGGGTGGGGGGGCAAAATTGCGTTTTGCCCCCCCCCCCCCCACACTTTTTGGATTGGGGGCGGCCGCCCCCCCCCCCCCCTCCCCTCTGCCCCCCACTTCCGGCGCCTATGAATTCACTAGGCTCTCTTGTTGTACATTTTAATATTACCTTGTTGAATTAGTGTGACGATTGTAGTTAATTAAACATGCGATTGATTTATAATAATACCCTAATGTTTTGGTCCGGCTAAAATGAAATAATTTTCAGATTGGTAATTGAGATAATTAATATTAGGATTTGTTGTGTTGTATTACACTAAATTTGAAATTTAATACACTACTTATTTTTATATCAACTAGCTGTACCCGCGGAAATCCGCGGGTTTTTGTGAGAGAGAGGCGATGATGACATAACGATACTTTAAATCTTTACTATTCCCAGAGTCATAATTTAAATAGTATAAGACAAAATAAACACGGGCGACTCAATCCCGTCCCACAACCCGTCGTTGGACGGGGCCCCGACGCATTAGGGTCCCGTCAAACGATATCTGGCCAATGTGATAGACATATGCACACTATCACGGTGGTGTGGTAGCTCATTTTTCAATCTAGTTGGGTGAACAATTATAAACACATATTTGGGTAGATTCAAGCATAACCGTATTTAATTTGCAGAGGTACTGCACTATGGGATCATTTTTTACAATAGTCTTTTAAAACCGATTTGACAGAATCTGTCTTTCATTTCGTGTTTTTGTCCGTAATTCTAGCATTCATTTCTGTAAATGTGTATGTGTATACTATTGGAAGTGATTTTAGTGACTTGTACATTCCACAAAAAATTAAGAGAACAGTCGTTTACTTTATTAAATATGTTTTATAACTCTTTAAAACGTCACGAAAAGCAGCAGGCTGAATTGTCGTATGGACGCTGTGCAGATATTGGGCCCCCTACGTCGGCGGTGAAATCTAAGTGCTGTTTGGTGCTTCGGCTAGAATGCCTACGCGCATTCTGTGACACTGGCTTGTAGCTTTATGGCGGTCCTACTAATCACCGCGAACACCGTGAATCACTACGAAGCACTACGAAATCACTACTAAGCACTACTAAGCACTACGAAGAGCAAAAAGATAGCATTTGGAGCGCATGTAGAAGTAGATGAGCAAAAATGCAAAGTGATGTTCACCAACTCCTTGCACTTGTACACTGTTTCGACGATCAATTGGATAATTCAACATCTGAACACTTCAATCGTAAATATCATTTTAACGAAAGGGAAAGTCTGGCAGCTACCATAGTCTACCTCTACGTGCGCGCATTAAACGTAGTTTTTAGTACAGGGCGCTCTTCGCAGTGCAATCTTCGTCTTCGTAGTGCCTCGTAGTACTGCGAAGACATGCTCTTCGCGGTGCTTCGTAAGGGTATCGTAGTGCTTCGTAGTGTGCTTAGCAGTGCTTCGCAGTGCTTCGCAGTGCTTCGCAGTGCCTAGTACTGATCATTGGCGATTAGTAGGACCCGCTTTATGGTATATAAAAACCAATTTAAAAGTGGTTAAGAATCATTTTAAAACTTGGTTTATACAAAGAAAACAATATTTCTCGACATCTGATACACATGAAATCCAACAAATATAAGGAAGTATTTTAAATAAATGTATTAAACATCACGTCGAATACAATCCAGAATTCATACACAAAATATAGGATTATGGGACCAAACGGCGCTTGGAATTGGTGCATCATTCCCGGCCCGACGCCAACGGAGGCGGTCTACAGACTCTAATACACTCGTGAGACTTGGTGTACATGGTACATGTGACTGGGTATAGGCAGAATCGGGACAGAAACACTCCCGTCAATCAGTCATTTCCTTCCTTATTCCAAAAAAAAAAAATATACTGTTGTACTCACCAGATGTGATTGATTTTCTCACCTAACTTTGCAGATCGTTCAGGATTCCCCGGTCAAAATATCGCGTCATGTTGGCCCTAGATATCCCAGTTTTTAAAATGGGAATGTTCGCACATCCGTCTATTGTACTATGGAACACGTCCGCCTGTGTCAAGCTAGCCAACAATAAGCCAGCCAACAATAAGCGAGCCAACAATAAGGATCTAGCCAACAATAAGCAAACGATATATCGGATACACAGTTGGGAGTTGTATGCTACGTACATACGTACATGGCAGCTGCCTATATGGGGCCTATAGCGCTGGCCGCCTATGACTGATCAGCATTTCTGAAAATGGGGCGGGATTTGGAAGGCTCTCTTGGGGATGCCCCCTCACTAATTTGATTGGGCAACTAAAATGTGTCCCTGGCCCAGTCTACATATTATAATAGGTCCCGTTTTACTAGCCCTACTCGTTAAATGTACTCACTCAAAACATATTATATTAGTTGCTCCTAGAAAACCTTTGCAGGGATCCGATGGGGGGGGGGGGTGGGGTGAGCCCCTCATCGTGCACATCAGTTAATGTATACGAATGTGGGACTCTGGGCCGTTTTCCTAGCCCCACTCTTTTAAATTATTATAACTAATTAGCCCAATGATCATATAGTACACTAAAAATGCGTAGGTTGGGAGCAGAATTGACAGAAAACTAGAAATTGCTCCTTGATAAGACTTTCTGGGATTATTGAGGGATGCCCCCTCATCAAATCTATCAAGAAAAAAATGGGACCCTAGACCCTGGTTTACTAGCCCCACTCTTTTAAATTATTATAACTAATTAGCCCAATGATCGATATACACTGAAATTGCGTAGTTTGGGAGCAGAATTGACAGAAAACTAGAAATTGCTCCTTGATAAGACTTTCTGGGATTATTGAGGGATGCCCTCTCATCAAATCTATCAAGAAAAAAATGGGACCCTAGACCCTGGTTTACTAGCCCACTCTTTTAAATTATTATAACTAATTAGCCCAATGATCAATATATACACTGAAAATGCGTAGTTTGGGAGCAGAATTGACAAAAAACTAGAAATTGCTCCTTGATAAGACTTTCTAGGATTATTGAGGGATGCCCCCTCATCAAATCTATGAAGAAAAAAATGGGACCCTAGACCCTGGTTTACTAGCCCCACTCTTTGAAATTATTATAACTAATTAGCCCAATGATCGATATACACTGAAAATGCGTAGTTTGGGAGCAGAATTGACAGAAAACTAGAAATTGCTCCTTGATAAGACTTTCTGGGATTATTGAGGGATGCCCCCTCATCAAATCTATCAAGAAAAAAATGGGACCCTAGACCCTGGTTTACTAGCCCCACTCTTTGAAGTTATTATAACTAATTAGCCCAATGATCAATATAGTACACTAAAAATGCGTAGTTTGGGAGCAGAATTGACAGAAAACTAGAAATTGCTCCTTGATAAGACTTTCTGGGATTATTGAGGGATGCCCCCTCATCAAATCTATCAAGAAAAAAATGGGACCCTAGACCCTGGTTTACTAGCCCTCACTCTTTGAAATTATTATAACTAATTAGCCCAATGATCGATATACACTGAAAATGCGTATTTTGGGAGCCGAATTGACAGAAAACTAGAAATTGCTCCTTGATAAGGCTTTCTGGGATTATTGAGGGATGCCCCCTCATCAAATTTATCAAGAAAAAAATGGGACCCTAGACCCTGGTTTACTAGCCCCACTCTTTGAAGTTATTATAACTAATTAGCCCAATGATCAAATAGTACACTAAAAATGCGTAGTTTGGGAGCAGAATTGACAGAAAACTAGAAATTGCTCCTTGATAAGACTTTCTGGGATTATTGAGGGATGCCCCCTCATCAAATCTATGAAGAAAAAAATGGGACCCTAGACGCTGGTTTACTAGCCCCACTCTTTTAAATTATTGTAACTAATTAGCCCAATGATCGATATACACTAAAAAGGCGTAGTTTGGGAGCCGAATTGACAGAAAACTAGAAATTGCTCCTTGATAAGACTTTCTGGGATTATTGAGGGATGCCCCCTCATCAAATTTATCAAGAAAAAATGGGACCCTAGACCCTGGTTTACTAGCCCCACTCTTTTAAATTATTATAACTAATTAGCCCAATGATCAATATATACACTGAAAATGCGTAGTTTGGGAGCAGAATTGACAGAAAACTAGAAATTGCTCCTTGATAAGACTTTCTGGGATTATTGAGGGATGCCCCCTCATCAAATTTATCAAGAAAAAAATGGGACCCTAGACCCTGGTTTACTAGCCCCACTCTTTGAAATTATTATAACTAATTAGCCCAATGATTGATATACACTGAAAATGCGTAGTTTGGGAGCAGAATTGACAGAAAACTAGAAATTGCTCCTTGATAAGACTTTCTAGGATTATTGAGGGATGCCCCCTCATCAAATCTATCAAGAAAAAAATGGGACCCTAGACCCTGGTTTACTAGCCCCACTCTTTGAAGTTATTATAACTAATTAGCCCAATGATCAATATAGTACACTAAAAATGCGCAGTTTGGGAGCAGAATTGACAGAAAACTAGAAATTGCTCCTTGATAAGACTTTCTGGGATTATTGAGGGATGCCCCCTCATCAAATCTATCAAGAAAAAAATGGGACCCTAGACCCTGGTTTACTAGCCCCACTCTTTGAAGTTATTATAACTAATTAGCCCAATGATCAATATAGTACACTAAAAATGCGTAGTTTGGGAGCAGAATTGACAGAAAACTAGAAATTGCTCCTTGATAAGACTTTCTGGGATTATTGAGGGATGCCCCCTCATCAAATTTATCAAGAAAAAAATGGGACCCTAGACCCTGGTTTACTAGCCCCACTCTTTTAAATTATTATAACTAATTAGCCCAATGATCAATATATACACTGAAAATGCGTAGTTTGGGAGCAGAATTGACAAAAAACTAGAAATTGCTCCTTGATAAGACTTTCTGGGATTATTGAGGGATGCCCCCTCATCAAATCTATGAAGAAAAAAATGGGACCCTAGACCCTGGTTTACTAGCCCCACTCTTTGAAATTATTATAACTAATTAGCCCAATGATCGATATACACTGAAAATGCGTAGTTTGGGAGCAGAATTGACAGAAAACTAGAAATTGCTCCTTGATAAGACTTTCTAGGATTATTGAGGGATGCCCCCTCATCAAATCTATCAAGAAAAAATGGGACCCTAGACCCTGGTTTACTAGCCCCACTCTTTGAAGTTATTATAACTAATTAGCCCAATGATCAATATAGTACACTAAAAATGCGTAGTTTGGGAGCAGAATTGACAGAAAACTAGAAATTGCTCCTTGATAAGACTTTCTGGGATTATTGAGGGATGCCCCCTCATCAAATCTATCAAGAAAAAAATGGGACCCTAGACCCTAGTTTACTAGCCCCACTCTTTGAAATTATTATAACTAATTAGCCCAATGATCGATATACACTGAAAATGCGTATTTTGGGAGCCGAATTGACAGAAAACTAGAAATTGCTCCTTGATAAGGCTTTCTGGGATTATTGAGGGATGCCCCCTCATCAAATTTATCAAGAAAAAAATGGGACCCTAGACCCTGGTTTACTAGCCCCACTCTTTGAAGTTATTATAACTAATTAGCCCAATGATCATATAGTACACTAAAAATGCGTAGTTTGGGAGCAGAATTGACAGAAAACTAGAAATTGCTCCTTGATAAGACTTTCTGGGATTATTGAGGGATGCCCCCTCATCAAATCTATCAAGAAAAAAATGGGACCCTAGACCCTGGTTTACTAGCCCCACTCTTTTAAATTATTGTAACTAATTAGCCCAATGATCGATATACACTAAAAAGGCGTAGTTTGGGAGCCGAATTGACAGAAAACTAGAAATTGCTCCTTGATAAGACTTTCTGGGATTATTGAGGGATGCCCCCTCATCAAATTTATCAAGAAAAAATGGGACCCTAGACCCTGGTTTACTAGCCCCACTCTTTTAAATTATTATAACTAATTAGCCCAATGATCAATATATACACTGAAAATGCGTAGTTTGGGAGCAGAATTGACAGAAAACTAGAAATTGCTCCTTGATAAGACTTTCTGGGATTATTGAGGGATGCCCCCTCATCAAATTTATCAAGAAAAAAATGGGACCCTAGACCCTGGTTTACTAGCCCCACTCTTTTAAATTATTATAACTAATTAGCCCAATGATCAATATATACACTGAAAATGCGTAGTTTGGGAGCAGAATTGACAAAAAACTAGAAATTGCTCCTTGATAAGACTTTCTGGGATTATTGAGGGATGCCCCCTCATCAAATCTATGAAGAAAAAAATGGGACCCTAGACCCTGGTTTACTAGCCCCACTCTTTGAAATTATTATAACTAATTAGCCCAATGATCGATATACACTGAAAATGCGTAGTTTGGGAGCAGAATTGACAGAAAACTAGAAATTGCTCCTTGATAAGACTTTCTAGGATTATTGAGGGATGCCCCCTCATCAAATCTATCAAGAAAAAAATGGGACCCTAGACCCTGGTTTACTAGCCCCACTCTTTGAAGTTATTATAACTAATTAGCCCAATGATCAATATAGTACACTAAAAATGCGTAGTTTGGGAGCAGAATTGACAGAAAACTAGAAATTGCTCCTTGATAAGACTTTCTGGGATTATTGAGGGATGCCCCCTCATCAAATCTATCAAGAAAAAAATGGGACCCTAGACCCTGGTTTACTAGCCCCACTCTTTGAAATTATTATAACTAATTAGCCCAATGATCGATATACACTGAAAATGCGTAGTTTGTGAGCCGAATTGACAGAAAACTAGAAACTGCTCCTTGATAAGACTTTCTGGGATTATTGAGGGATGCCCTCTCATCAAATCTATCAAGAAAAAAAAGGGACCCTAGACCCTGGTTTACTAGCCCCACTCTTTTAAATTATTATAACTAATTAGCCCAATGATCGATATATACACTGAAAATGCGTAGGGGGGGGGGGGGGGGGGGGTCCATCGCCCAAATGAATGGAGAGGTTTCCACCCCGTCCCCCCCCCCCCCCCCCCCCCCTCCCCACCCGCAAACAAAAATAATAATAATAATAATTACAAATAATAATAATAATTATTATAATAATAATAAATAAATAAATAAATAAATAAATAAATAAATAAATAAATAAATATATAATAAATAAATAAATAAATAAATAAATAAATAAATAATAAAATAAAATAAATAAAATAAAATAAAATAAAATAAAATAAAATAAAATAAAATAAAACAAATAATAATAATAAATAAAAATAATTAATAAAAAAAAAGTGGGAGATCTTTACTTAAACAGCTCAAAATATAGAAGTTAGAAAAAATACAAAATGATCTCTTCGTTGTACCAATACTTCATTTGGATATCGTCGTGCAGTTTGCGATACAAGTGCAAAATTTGGCGCAGAGACCAAATGTTCATTTTGTGATACAAGCAACAAAATAACGCAAAATATAGCTTTAAGGACAAGTAACACCTCGACAAAACAAAATGGCTGCCGCAGCAAAGAGAGCAAAGATCGCAGTGTAATAGTCGTAAGGTTTAATTCGCTGCGCGTATATTCCACCTTTATTCGTTACAAACGTGCACACGGCTCGGAGTCATCTATACAGGGTGGCCCAAAAAAAACGGAACGGGGCACTTCCCAAAATATAATACCACAATGTTTATGTTCATCGGATAGGGTGTCCTTTCCAATGAAAAACGATACCAAGAACAGTAATTTTGATCAGGTCGTTTTTGTTTAAGGACGCAGTGAGTGAGACCATGTCAGGTGCCGATTTATGTCGATTTCGACCTAGTCAATGCCAGTTTAACCGCACTCCTTGCCCGTAATACCATTCAGCGACCAGGCCCATTCTCTCAGCACACGGCTGAGTGCACACTAACAATAGTGCGCGATGCTCAACAATATGAACGGCAGTTCGTGCAATTCATCAAGCGCTGGCTCAATACAAATTGACAAAAAAGAGAACCTGACATGGTGTCACTCACAGGGCCCTAAAACAAACACTACACAACCAAATTAACTGTTTTTGGTATCGTTGTTCATTTGAAAAGACACTCTATCCGATGGACATAATACATGTGTTACTTTATTTTGGGAAGTGCCCCGTTCCGTTTTTTGGGGGCCACCCTGTATAACGCCTTCGGCGATGGCTAATACAGGCGCGGTGTTTGTTTGCACAGCGGATTTTGTACACGGTGCAATCTATATTATAATAAGAGGACGGGGTTGGTGTCCGTGTGTTGCTGTCCATCACGGTAGTTTTCGCGTATATTTTTAGCTGGGCGATGGATCTGACGTTTGTACGCAAGCTGTGCGATATCCTTTTTAACTATATTTCGCGATATATCAGAAAATTTCGCTGGTCCACTAAATGGGAGGGACGGGATCTGTTTTGCATTGGTATATAGTACTGCGTACAGACATGCTGGGGTACAGCCAGTTTCTGTGGCGGAATTATACATCGCATTGATGTCTTACATGCTCAGACAATCTACGTTAACTGTACATTCCAAAAGCAAAAGCGACCGTCGGGTGGGGAATTTTCATAGACTATATACAGAGTAGCGGAATAGTGTAGGTCCGGCATCTGTGCATTGTCAACGCACAATCTACTACATTGTACACACATTCGTGTGATTGTACATGTCCGTATTGCATGACTGAATTTGATCGGTGATTTTTGTTCACATTATCAACACGATATTCGCAAAATTGGCAAAACAGGGTATACGGCTACCAAAATAGGTGTCTCTCTGTCACTGGTTTAATTTTCTGAATAAAGGCTAATTGTAAATGTTTACTCGAAGTGCATACTTTGTTGTACTCAAGTATAAAAAATGTGTGCTTTTTGTAAATAATGTGTAAACAAGAAGAGCAAGGAATTAGGGTTATTGATCTACTTGACAACGATTTAATTAATACTGTTTATTGTTTGACATGTGATCGCTGGCAGCATACCTCGGGTTTTTACAAGGGGGGGGGGGGGGGGGGGTAGGGGTGAGGTTATTGCGTCAACCAAAATTTTCCAGGGGCTGGGTGTCGGCCAAGTATTTCGAGGGGGGTGTCGGTCAAGTAATTCGAGGGGGTGTCGGTCAAGTATTTAGAGGGGGGTGTCGGTGAAGAATTTTCGAGGGTGGTGTCGGTCAAATATTTCGGTGTCGGTCAAATATTTCGTGGGGGGGGGGGGGGTAGGGGGGAGGTTATTGCGTCAACCAAAATTTTCCAGGGGCTGGGTGTCGGCCAAGTATTTCGAGGGGGGTGTCGGTCAAGTAATTCGAGGGGGTGTCGGTGAAGAATTTTCGAGGTTGGTGTCGGTCAAATATTTCGTGGGGGGGGGGGGGGCGGTGAAGAATTTTCGAGGGGGGTGTCGATGACAATTTTTTCAAGAGGAGGTACCAGTGAAGACTCTTTCGAAGGAAGGAGGGATGTTGGTGAAGAATCTCGAAGGGGGGCCAGTGGGGGATTTTTCGAGGGGGGTGTCTGTGAAGATTTTTTCGAGAGGGGGTACCAGTGAAGGTTCTTTCAGTGTCGCTGAAGAATTTGAGAGGGGAGTGGGTGTCCGTGAATATTTTTTGAGGGGGGGGGGTGGTTTTTTCCTCAACCAACATTTTTGAGGGGTCGGGTGTCGGTCAAGTGTTTCGAGTGGGGAGGGGGGGGGGGGGCTGTCGGTGAAGAATTTTCGAGGGAGAGTGTCGGTGAAGAATTTGTAAGGGGGACGGGTGTCCGTGAATATTTTTGAGGGGGATTTGAACCACACCCTCCCCCCCCCCCCACCCGGGTACCCATATGCCTGTGAATATGAGATTGAATCACCACCGGGGGGGGGGGGGGGGGTGTCGGTGAAGAATCTTGAAAGGGGGGGTGTCTGTGAAGATTTTTCGAGGGGGGGGGGGGTTGTCGGTGAATAATTTTCTAGGGGGGTGTCAGTAAAGATTTTTTCGAGAGGGGGTAACAGTGAAGATTCTTTCGAAGGGGGGTGGTGGGGGTGTAGGAGAAGATTTTTCGAGGGGGGGGGGGTTGTCGGTGAATATTTTTCGACGCGAGGGGGGTGTCGATGAAGATTTTCTCGAGAGGGGGTACTGTTGAAGATTCTTTCAAAAGGGGGCAGGGGTGTCGGTGAAGAATTCGTGAGGGGGGTTCATGGTGTCCGTGAATATGTTTTTGAGGGGGGGGGGGGGGACCCCAAAACAGCCCTTTTTCATCAAAGTGGAATTTGAACCCCCCCCTCCCCCGTGTACGCATATGCCTGTGAATATGAGATTGTATTTTTAATTATACACTTAATAAATCATATCATAACCATTCAAACAGAGATTCCATTAATTGACCAAATGTTTTTTACAGGACAGATACAAAAAATAACGAAATACAAAAATACAACATACAACATTATCTTACTCAAAGATCTGGTGACGGGTAATTTGCTAGTTGAATTGAATAGGGGCGGGGTAAACAATGGTGGAGCAGGGGGTTTCTTTCATCTTTCCACATTGATCAGGGCATTGGCTAATCTTGCTACAATCGCTCCATGGTATAATGTGCAATATCGCCACAAAGCGGCGAAACTACTATATTAGCAAGAGCACGATAGTGCACTGTATCTAATTTAATACAAGCAGAACAAAGTATGGGCGGGGGGGGGGGGGGGTAGAATGGATGGGGAAGGTATCTGCTCATTTAATATTATATACAATGGATGTATATATACGGCTATTATTCCCTTCAAGGGAATACAGTATATTATCGGGTTTCACAAGAATATGAAAAGGGTATAAGCGGCTTTAGGAGACACAAGGTTATATACGTCACGAGAGTGCATTGTATCTAATTTAATACAAGCGGAACAAAATATGGGGGGGGGGGGGTAGAATGGATGGGGAAGGTATCTGCTCATTTAGTATACAATGGATGTATATAATTATATAGACGGATATTATTCCCTTCAAGGGAATATATCATCGGGTTTCACAAGAATATGACAAAAAGGTATAAGCGGGAAAACTTAATTTGAATAGGAAACGTTAAGGAGACACAGGGATATACGTCTTGCATGGGGGGGGGGGGGGCAGCGGCGAATGTCCTATATTATCAAGGACACTAACGTATAACTTTGCATGCATGGTACTGAAACCATCATGATTTTGTTATACATTGGTCGGATGTATCATTGACCAGGGCCCCGACGGGTTGTGGGCGGGATTGAGTTGCCCGAGTCTATTTTGTCTTACTATTTATAATGATGGCTATGGGAATAGTATAGTTTATCGCCTTTCTTTCAAACAAACTCGCGGATTTCCGCGGGTATACAGCTAGTAATATAATATTAAGGTATTGTGTTTTAATTTGATTTTCTAATGCAAGTTTAATAAAGTAAAATTTTAAATCATTATAATTTGTATTTGGCCAAGAGACCGCTTCTGTAATGTATGCAAATATTATGCGTATGACGTCAGACTTCCCGTTGGCAAGATCATTGGGCTAATTAGTAATAATAATTTCAAAGAGTGGGGCAAGGGTCAAGGGTCAAGGGTCTCATTTTTTTCTTGATAGATTTGATGAGGGGGCATCCCTCAATAATCCCAGAAAGTCTTATCAAGGAGCAATTTCTAGTTTTCTGTCAATTCTGCTCCCAAACTACGCATTTTCAGTGTATATCTATCATTGGGCTAATTAGTTATAATAATTTCAAAGAGTGGGGCTAGTAAACCAGGGTCTAGGGTCCCATTTTGTTCTTGATATATTTGATGAGGGGGCATCCCTCAATAATCCCAGAAAGTCTTATCAAGGAGCAATTTCTAGTTTTCTGTCAATTCTGCTCCCAAACTACACATTTTCAGTGTATATCGATCATTGGGCTAATTAGTTATAATAATTTCAAAGAGTGGGGCTAGTAAACCAGGGTCTAGGGTCCCATTTTTTTCTTGATAGATTTGATGAGGGGGCATCCCTCAATAATCCAACAAAGTCTTATCAAGGAGCAATTTCTAGTTTTCTGTCAATTCTGCTCCCAAACTACGCATTTTAGTGTACTATATTGATCATTGGGGTAATTAGTTATAATAACTTCAAAGGGTGGGGCTAGTAAAGCAGGATCTAGGGTCCCATTTTTTTCTTCATAGATTTGATGAGGGGGCATCCCTCAATAATCCCAGAAAGTCTTATCAAGGAGCAATTTCTAGTTTTCTGTCAATTCTGCTCCCAAACTACGCATTTTTTTCTTGATATATTTGATGAGGGGGCATCCCTCAATAATCCCAGAAAGTCTTATCAAGGAGCAATTTCTAGTTTTCTGTCAATTCTGCTCCCAAACTACACATTTTCAGTGTATATCGATCATTGGGCTAATTAGTTATAATAATTTCAAAGAGTGGGGCTAGTAAACCAGGGTCTAGGGTCCCATTTTTTTCTTGATAGATTTGATGAGGGGGCATCCCTCAATAATCCCAGAAAGTCTTATCAAGGAGCAATTTCTAGTTTTCTGTCAATTCTGCTCCCAAACTACGCATTTTAGTGTACAATATTGATCATTGGGGTAATTAGTTATAATAACTTCAAAGAGTGGGGCTAGTAAACCAGGGTCTAGGGTCCCATTTTGTTCTTGATAGATTTGATGAGGGGGCATCCCTCAATAATCCCAGAAAGTCTTATCAAGGAGCAATTTCTAGTTTTCTGTCAATTCTGCTCCCAAACTACACATTTTCAGTGTATATCGATCATTGGGGTAATTAGTTATAATAATTTAAAAGAGTGGGGCTAGTAAACCAGGGTCTAGGGTCCCATTTTTTTCTTGATATATTTGATGAGGGGGCATCCCTAGGGTCCCATGTTTTTCTTGATAGATTTGATGAGGGGGCATCCCTCAATAATCCAACAAAGTCTTATCAAGGAGCAATTTCTAGTTTTCTGTCAATTCTGCTCCCAAACTACGCATTTTAGTGTACTATATTGATCATTGGGGTAATTAGTTATAATAACTTCAAAGATTGGGTTAGTAAACCAGGGTCTAGGGTCCCATTTTGTTCTTGATAGATTTGATTAGGGGGCATCCCTCAATAATCCCAGAAAGTCTTATCAAGGAGCAATTTCTATTTTTCTGTCAATTCTGCTCCCAAACTACGCATTTTCAGTGTATATCGATCATTGGGCTAATTAGTTATAATAATTTCAAAGAGTGGGGCTAGTAAACCAGGGTCTAGGGTCCCATTTTTTCTTGATATATTTGATGAGGGGGCATCCCTCAATAATCCCAGAAAGTCTTATCAAGGAGCAATTTCTATTTTTCTGTCAATTCTGCTCCCAAACTACACATTTTCAGTGTATATCGATCATTGGGCTAATTAGTTATAATAATTTAAAAGAGTGGGGCTAGTAAACCAGGGTCTAGGGTCCCATTTTGTTCTTGATAGATTTGATGAGGGGGCATCCCTCAATAATCCCAGAAAGTCTTATCAAGGAGAAATTTCTAGTTTTCTGTCAATTCTGCTCCCAAACTACACATTTTCAGTGTATATCGATCATTGGGCTAATTAGTTATAATAATTTAAAAGACTGGGGCTAGTAAACCAGGGTCTAGGGTCCCATTTTTTTCTTGATAGATTTGATGAGGGGGCATCCCTCAATAATCCCAGAAAGTCTTATCAAGGAGCAATTTTTAGTTTTCTGTCAATTCTGCTCCCAAACTACGCATTTTCAGTGTATATCGATCATTGGGCTAATTAGTTAAAATAATTTCAAAGAGTGGGGCTAGTAAACCAGGGTCTAGGGTCCCATTTTTTTCTTGATAGATTTAATGAGGGGGCATCCCTCAATAATCCCAGAAAGTCTTATCAAGGAGCAATTTCTAGTTTTCTGTCAATTCTGCTCCCAAACTACGCATTTTTAGTGTACTATATTGATCATTGGGCTAATTAGTTATAATAACTTCAAAGAGTGGGGCTAGTAAACCAGGGTCTAGGGTCCCATTTTGTTCTTGATAGATTTGATGAGGGGGCATCCCTCAATAATCCCAGAAAGTCTTATCAATTAGCAATTTCTAGTTTTCTTTCAATTCGGCTCCCAAACTACGCCTTTTTAGTGTATATCGATCATTGGGCTAATTAGTTACAATAATTTAAAAGAGTGGGGCTTGTAAACCAGGGTCTAGGGTCCCATTTTTTTCTTCATAGATTTGATGAGGGGGCATCCCTCAATAATCCCAGAAAGTCTTATCAAGGAGCAATTTCTATTTTTCTGTCAATTCTGCTCCCAAACTACGCATTTTCAGTGTATATCGATCATTGGGCTAATTAGTTATAATAATTTCAAAGAGTGGGGCTAGTAAACCAGGGTCTAGGGTCCCATATTTTTCTTGATAGATTTGATGAGGGGGCATCCCTCAATAATCCCAGAAAGTCTTATCAAGGAGCAATTTCTATTTTTCTGTCAATTCTGCTCCCAAACTACGCATTTTCAGTGTATATCTATCATTGGGCTAATTTGTTATAATAATTTCAAAGAGTGGGGCTAGTAAACCAGGGTCTAGGGTCCCATTTTTTTCTTGATAGATTTGATGAGGGGGCATCCCTCAATAATCCCAGAAAGTCTTATCAAGGAGCAATTTCTATTTTTCTGTCAATTCTGCTCCCAAACTACGCATTTTCAGTGTATATCGATCATTGGGCTAATTAGTTATAATAATTTCAAAGAGTGGGGCTAGTAAACCA
>JBAMJV010010847.1:0-92287 GCA_037951105.1 Echinarachnius parma | reverse complement strand
CGTGATGTAGCTAGGCCGTCGTACGAGCCGGTTTCGTAGGTAACCAAAATGGCGCCCTCTGTACATGGTGGAGGCTCGTATTCTTGTCGGAGGGGGTCTTCCATTGGGCCGTACGTCGATGGTTATGAACAGACGTGCGCTGTGTGCACCTTTAGACGTTCTACGAACCTCAGAATGGTATCCTGACATACGTGTTGGTTCAGCATCATTGTCCAGAGGTGATTTTACTCCTGTGCATCGTGCCTACTATTTGTTTTCTTGATGTTTTTTTTTAATGGTATACAACCAATATGTCCAAAACATCTTTGTCATCTTAATCCACATTTCTGGACACCCTTCGGATGAGTCAATCACAAATAATTATGTTTGCGATAATACGGTCATCGCAAAGATTCAGAGCGCAAGCGATACCATACAGGACCCTATGCACACACGCATTGCATATCATCCAGTGTACATCTAATGCAGTTACAAATACAGTGCGAGGCGCACATTACCCACCAAAAAGAAATGCAATCTCCGCTTCTGGTCTTACCGATCAAAAGTGTGAATACCCCGGCGTCGTGGCGCATCCAAGTAAAGTTGTCAGAAATAGCTCAAATTTTTACAAATATGTATGACTAACAACGAAGGATAAGGAAATGGTTTAGTGAGTGATATCAACCAATTTTGCTCAGTTTAAAGGGAAAGTACAGCTTTGGTCAAACTGAATATTAGTTACCAAAAACTTGCACCATAATTATCATAACAAAGTATTATTATAAAAATGGATCTCTGAATCAAAATTGCATTGTATACAGCTGGTGATTGCTTTAATTATCGATTCTCAAAGCAATGTTAATATCACAAATTTGAATGAGTTAATACACTTCAATGAGTCACTAATTAGTAGACTCAGTTTCCCCACACATATTTTAGTATAATGGGCAGTACAAATGGTGCATTGGTCAGCCTACGAGTAAAAGTGATTCAGCTGCATACACTACTCACAAAAAGTAAGTACCCCCTAGCATTTTTTCATATATCTCAAAAAGTATTTCACCGATGTTGATCATTCAAATGGACAGGTAATGGATGCGCAATTTTCTATGTGAGTGGTAAATGGTTGCCATAGCGTTACGTTTTCATTAATAAAATATGAATTTTCTAAAACAAAGTGCACCAAAAAAAGTTGCAGTTTCAGTTTTATTTGGCATAGTGGGTACATTTTGTATACGAGTAAACATCTTTATTGAAGATTACCCGACACACAAATATATTATGTAATCCACTACTACTGCACACCATTTTTCAAAAGCATGCATTTTTCTAAAACAATAGGCCTTTCAATATGAAATTGTTGGGGATTAGAATGGCCGAGGTCATGTCCTGTTTTCATCTTTATTGGAGTTGGCCTAATTCACTAATCTGTTATTCAGTACTACTGCTGCATTGTTCACAGTGGAATCAGTTTTCAAAAGCTTACTCGTGTACAAAATGTACCCACTATGCCACATAAAACTGAAAGTGCAACTTTTGTTTTGCACTTTGTTTTAGAAAATGCATGTTTTGATGATGAACACGTAATGCTATGGCATCCTTTACCGTTTGAATGATCAAAATCGGTGAATTACTTTTTGAGATATATGAAACAATGCTAGGGGGGTACTTACTTTTTGTGAGTAGTGTATATCACTGTCAACCCAAGCCCATGAGAGGGCAGTCAAAAACACTTCAACTGGGAATAGCGTACCTCCATTTAAATTTTAAAAATAAGGACAAATACCAATACAAAATTATGTTTTGAATGTTTTTTCTTGTATAGTGTTCTCACTTTGTTGAAGCATTGTTTCAAGGTCATTTGATGGCGGATATCGCATCAACTGTATTGTGATTTAAGAGCCATTTCTGAATAAGATATTCAAGTGAAACTTTGGGTTATTGTAAAGTAGATGTTAGAGATTTGTTTAAAGGGACTTAGTAACATTGTCAGAATCCTCAACACTTACTTGGAACTCTAGTGAATCTCTCATACCTTATCATATTATTCATACTAACAAAAAGCACGAGACGGGTTTTTTTCTTTAAATTTCCATTTCGTTCAAAAGATATTTATGATTGAAGTGTATGAGCTAGCTATGAATATCACTTTGCATTTTTGCTCATATCTCAGCCCAAAAACATCAAATTAACGTGAACTTGTCACACATTACTTTGTTGAAATATCAGATCACTCCAATACACATTTGATTAATCACTCATTACTTATTGCACCCCTTTAATATGAAAATCTCAAATTTGAAGTTGTAAGCAAATTCGATCCCAAAGGAATTTAAGCCCCCTTAAATCATGTTAATGGCTATGCCAAATGAAGCTTGGCACCTTGTACATTCTACATAAAAGGTAATTCGAGTTTATACTCCATTCTATGCGGCATGTGATTATGTAGATCTATATGCTTGGATTCTACACTTAATAAACATACATATGTGTCTTCTGAATTCTGATCGTGAGTGAGTTGTTTTTTTCTAATCTAATTGGGCAGGAATTCCAGCGCTCTGTCCGTGATAAATATGTAGCCTAGTATGTTTATGTACTAGGCGGTCGAACATTCGCAACTAGGCTAGTTCGCGCGCACTACGTTTCACAGAACCAGTCTGTATTTCGCACCGTGCGCGTCATACGCTCTTGCTAATCATTGGAGTATCGTTGAGGTCCACTGAGGTCACGATTATAATAGATACATGTGACAATCAAGATCAAACCGATGATTAGTTTCTATCATATTTATTTGTATAACCCGCAAGGGATACAATCGCATCTTCATTTTAATACGATTTAGTCATTGATTATTTTTGCTTAAAGGATATAACTAGTGCATACGATTCTGCTACACTCGTGTACAAATTCCAACATGAACGAGCGTGAAATATAAGCACAATGTTGTAATTTTGAAACACAAACCTACCATAACGCACAGAACTTCATGTGTTTTAAATAATACACTTCCCGTTCACTACGAGATTTTGATATTTCCTAGACTGTAAGCAACCCACCCGGTTCCCGTAGTCAATGGGTCATTGCATATCAATGGATATATTTTTTAATAATTTGAATAAAAGTTTATTACGCATTTTCCTTTTATGCCAACTGCTTCTCAGCAGGTTTAATCGCAATTATCTTGATTTGTATTACTTGTATTATTATTGGAATCCTTCATGTACATTATATTCGAGTTTACAATATGTGTTTGGCTAGCCCTAAATGAGACACAAGTCTGGAGGGCTTAAACCGAGAAAATTTTGTCATGAAATGAAAAAAAAAATCAAGTTCTCATGTTCTTGTCTTATAAGATTATCAATAGTTTAATCTATCATGTGTTAAAATCCCAGACCAGAAAGGTAATCCTAGATATGAATTTTTAAGTCATTTTTCTGAAGTCATATTTTGTTTACAGTGTTACCGAACCGTAACGTTGAAAGTGATTTTCTCCTCTTTTTGTTGTCACAGCCGGTTATCTATTCCAAATTTAAATGGTTGTATCTCGGCGCTCTAGTCACCAAAAACTATGATTTAAACATCAAATTAAAGCTTGAGACATGGTGTCATGGACAAAAAGATAGTATACATAACTCAAACATGATTAATGTCAAGACGTGTCACATATTTTCAGCAAGAAGCGAGCCGAACCTGAAACTGAACTGAAATTTAACCTGTTCATGCTGTTTGAACGGCACGACAATTGTGTGTTCAACTTATTCTGGGGTCTCTTACGACTTCTTCATTCTTACCCTATTTCTCACATGTATTCTGCTACAATCAAAACATAATCTATGGAATACTTCGTTTTTGTTTGTGTGTTGTTTTTTATACAAATCTTGCTACGTTGTATCTGAATTAAATGAAACGTAGTAAGATTTGTGTTTGGGTGTGTAAGTGTGGAATGTTTATTTGCCTGTGAGTGGGTTTTGTGTATGAAATAGTATTGTCTGACTTTATTAGTGACTCGGTGCATGCTTCGAAGTACGATGGATGGGTAGATATTTTGACTGTTTTTTGCTTGATGTGAGCGTTTGTGTATTTTGGTCTGTGCTTGTGAAATGCATTTCTTTGTTTGTGTGACCGTGTGTTTCAGTGTGTGTCGGATTTTGCTGTTTGCATGTTTCACTTGACACGTACAGCCTTGGAAAAAATCATTAAACCAAGCACATTTTGCTAAATTGTTTAGATTGTTCACACTATTATGTCACTTTAATTAAATTTTAAGGAAACAAAAGTTCATAAAATATCTAAGGGGGTAGAGTCAATAGGATTAGGAATGCCTACAACATTTATGTCTTATTTATGTTTATGTCTTGAATTTGAAGAAAACATGAATTTTATGAATAATTGCGTGGAATTTTACCATAAAACGGTATGGGTTTTATACACACGTTGTCAATGCATAGTGGGACAATTTATGATTTTTTAGACTCAGGTTAGTTGAGCCACTTTTTACTCAAGGTCACCTGGTGCCCTTGGGTTAATGTTTTGTAAGGCTGTTTGGGGGTGGGATTGAAAGAGCAGTATGTTAGGCATATTATGAAGAAAAAAAAACTTTTGATTTTAGAGCCAGGGGAGATTATAAAAAATTGGTCAAGTGGCTCAATTAACACCAACACGCAGGTTAGTTGAGCCAGGGTGTCGGGATAGTTGAGCCATGTACATCAGTGGCATAAATCCATGTTTGTGTACACATGAGACACACACACACACACACACACACGCACACACACACTACACACACATACACATACACACTACACATACACACACAGACACACACAATTTCACACAAACACATACACACACACAAACATACTTGCAAATACATGCAAAGGGGCACACACATGCATTCAAATATTCACATTTTATCATTGACTGTTTTATGAACATTCTCACATAATATACCTCATTTTTAACCAAAATATAGACCAAATAAACATACAATTAAAGAAAGGAAACTGTTTTTATTTTAACACTACAACATTAAATCGGTTTCTGGACCAAAAACAAGTGCAAAATGGTGCAAATAATTGCAGAAATGTGCACAAAGTGTGAAAGGGTGCAAACAAGAAGTGCATGAGGGTAAAAACAAGTGCAATAGGGTATAAACAAGTATCACAATGGAAGACGAACTGAAGAAACCTTAAGCAAAAAGATAATAATTACAATATACATGTAGTTCATTCGTGTCGCAGACAAAACAGAACAACAAATATTATTGACATATGTACCTTCAACCATGGCATCGGGTTCAACTATCTTATTCCTAGCATCAATTTGATCTAATCTAATAGATCAGACTTCATCAGACTATATCTCTTTTTTTCTGTGTTGATTATAATTTTGATTACTGCAAACATGAATTTTGCCTAACTACAATAGCAAAACAAATTACAGGCCTTATGTAACATTTATATTATAATAAATTACACAACGACAAAGAGCACATTGCTTTGATTTATAATGCAGATGAAGTCCATACCTCAGAATGTAGACAAAAAACATTTTTTGAACCGGAATTGTTAGAAGAACAATGCCAAGTTCTCTTGCCTTGTCGATAGCCTTCAGAGAGATGTGTGACTCGTGGTTGTCAAAAAGCATCAGCACCTTCTTCTCTGGCGAGCATCTGACATGGTTTGCAAAGTGAGTGAGATATTCTGGGAATATGTCTTCCTTCATCCATCCGGGTTGTGATGCTTTGCCTGTCGTACCAGCAGGCGCTCCCTTTATGAAATGGTCCTTGTAGTTAACTCGGGGGGAAATCAGCATTGGAGGCACAGTAACTCCAGCAGCACTGATACCATAAACAACAGTGACAAGCTCACCCCTTTCCGCTGACTTGACACATCCAAGTTGCTTTTGTCCTCTCCTTCCAACTACCCGTCCTGGTTCTTGCACAGTGGAGCAACCCGTCTCATCAATATTGTATATGTCCCTCTCCTCAAACTGATATCGCCGGAGGACATCCTCAAGGTTGTTGTAGAATTTGTTTACCACAGGCCTATTAAATGCTGATGCCCTAGCCAATGAGGTAGCTTCGGGGCTTCGAATGGACAGTCGCTGTCGTTGTTTGAACCCTGCCCACCACTCTCTCCCAGCTTTGTGGTCCCTCTTCCAATTCTCAGGCATTGGTAATTTGTTTGCTGCTGCAAACTAATAAGCTAGCGCCAAACACTTTACATGGGGCAGACCATGGATCTGATCTGCCATATCGGTAATATGTGTGGCCAGGTCTCGTTCCATTTTCTCACTGAAGACGGCATGGCAGTTAGATATCACTCTGTATCCAGTGACACAGGTAGGTTCTTTGTCACGCTTATCCATGAAACGCTTCAATGTCATACGATCGATGCTGAAATCTTTGGCAGAAGATCTAACACTGGATCCATCCTTAACAGCAGCCACAGCCCTTTCAAGAACATCTATAGGAGTAGTTCCCCTATTGCTTTTCCTCTTGTAGATTCTTGGCATACTCATTCTGCAAGGAAAATTAAAAGAAGAAAAACAATAATATTTAGCCTATAATAGAAATAACTACTGTACACAAAGATGCTTCGGATGTGGGACATCTATTTATTTATTTAATGGCCAACTTTCCACTCTTAAAAGTGCTAAAATGCAATATGAATATTTAATATAGCTTAGTCTAGGTCATATACTATTCTGATTGAACAGAAACTGTGTCAAGTTGCATCACATATACATAATTTACATGGTTGCAATATGATGGGGTAAGTTGAACCACTGCTCAACTAACCACACACCCACACCGGCTCAACTAACACCACACCCGCCATTTTGAATTCATCGTGGTGAAAAGTGAAAGTCTTACTAGACACAAATCAAACTAGAAGGCCGACAAAGTCAGCATACCCACGCCTCCCATTAGCCCTGTTCTACCCCTTCGTCGGCCTCAACCCTGTTTTGCTTACCGATGCATCCTAAAAACATAGTTTATGTGCACGCTGGAAAACCTATGGGCGCTGCCATGTACGGTACGCGACCGGCCTTTCCCGTAACATTTTTCTTGATTTTTCTGTCGAGTTGTCTTATTGGCTTACTGAGACATCTCTCTGATTCTTTATCCAATCAGAATAGTTATAAGATGTTTTAACAAAAACGGCTACGATCAGCTGATCGTCAGCTTTCAAATGATATACAAATCAATGGACAAATTTTTTTTGTTCAAGACTTTAGTAGGCCGCGAAGATTGGGTGAAAATGCAAGTAAAAAGAGCCAAATTTCAAGGTTATTTTCAAATTTAAATATTCAAATTTCTAGAGTTTTTACATAAATAAGGTTTTCATGGAAGTAATGTTCTTTGTTTATATTTTCATCATCATATTGACAGTTGCAACTCTTAAATGTCAGTTTTTAAGCTACAACTTTCTGAAGTTAGGAGAAAAATATCAAATTTTCGAAAAATTCGGACAGCCGCATTTTCATTGCACTTTATATCGACCGTGGAAGGAAATACGGACATACACGATGTGTTTTAGGAAAATTAGATATGTATTTATAAATAATTCACAAACAACTTGTCGTTATTTTGTTTTATTTTCTAGATATAAAATTAACAATTCACTCTAAAAGCAGCTGAAGCAACATTCGTGCGCGACTCCATTGGGAGTTTAGCCATGTCTATCGGCGTGGCTATCCTTCGCCATTACATGTTACGCAAATTCCAGCATGAATCTAAACCAATGAGTGCGCGGAACTCACTCACGCCGTCACAGAGTTATGAGCAACAAACTCGGTAATTTATTTATTATCTGATTATGAAATTACATTTAAACTAGTGAAATCGATGTCAGATTTACTATTTAATCCAGGTAAGATGTTTTATCTAATTTATTTCATTTTAAAAGCTGTTATTTCGTGTTATTCGAAAAGTTCGACGGTAAATCAATGACGAGGGGCAAAGCACGTGAAATTATTCAGATCGCCGTAAGCAGCTGGATAGCGATGCCGACGCGCTCGGGTATGGTCTTACGCGCAGAACCGTATGATTTGTTGTTCATGAGATTTACGGCTAACAATTTTTCTGAGGAATTTAGCTAAAAACTGACCATTTAAAAGTTGTAACACCCATCAATGAAATCAAGAACAGGTCCCAAATATTACATTTATGACACTCGCTTTGTCGGGAAAACTCTAGGTTTTTCAATATTTCGTCTTAAAAATAGGCTTTTAATTCATCCGTGAAAGCCTTTTTGTCATATTTAACCCCTTTTTAAATGTCTTATATAAATGTGAATATTCAGTTAAATTGAATACAAACATATCGATAAGAAAGAGTAGGATAAGAAGTTTGTTGTAAAATGATCCATATTTCTTCCACAATGCTGAATTTCTAAATAAAAGAGAAATTATGAAAGCTAGATTGAGTTCCGAGTTCAAATTGACGCAACGTTAAGCGGTACGATTGCTCGCAGAGTTTACACTAGATCATTGCACGCGCAACGCCGGAAATGCGCGACGCTGATTGGTGCCAGCAAACACTGTTGTGTCATTGGGGTATCATGGCAGCGAGCATAGAACTTCCATACGTTGTGTACAACGTGCACATACGTGCTATAACGTGCAGATATTATTTAGGCACACACGTGCATTAAATACATACTCAAACTTCAAGGTTCCACAGAATTTGCAGGGGTCAACCAATCATCACCAAAATCTAATCGATTCTTCCATGTCACTATCCAAACATTCCCTGAAAATTTGGTGCAAATCCGTT
This sequence comes from Echinarachnius parma, assembly GCA_037951105.1. Taxonomy (NCBI): domain Eukaryota; kingdom Metazoa; phylum Echinodermata; class Echinoidea; order Clypeasteroida; family Echinarachniidae; genus Echinarachnius; species Echinarachnius parma. The sequence goes on along the minus strand of JBAMJV010010847.1, from coordinate 83,526 downwards.
CACCCGTTCTCTAGTTATCTTGTACACAAACAAACAAAAAAAAAAAAAAAAAAACTAGAAGGCCGACAAAGTCAGCATACCCACGCCTCCCATTAGCCCTGTTCTACCCCTTCGTCGGCCTCAACCCTGTTTTGCTTACCGATGCATCCTAAAAACATAGTGATCAACCGTTGAACAGAATCCCCCACAACTCCAGGCATAGTAAACTATGCTGACTGGGTATGCCTGCAGGGAGGGCTTGAAAATGCCGACATCTGTCCAATTTATTGGCGATAAATGTAACATAAATCATGAATTCAAACAAAATAAACTATTACAAACAATAACAGATACCTTATCTTCCTGATTCTGCAAACTTTTATGTCCATTTCTCTTGCATAAATATGATTTTAGATCTTTTCATGACAGCTATCTGCCGATTCGCACGTGTTTTTACTAGCTGCCTGTGTAGTATAGATATGCCTAATATTTATGCATTGCAATATGCACAACACATTACATGCGGGTGTGTACTATGTGTAAGTACATCTATTGGCATGGCGTGTGCGCCACGTTGTTTTCTTGAAATGATTTGAGACGGGAGAGACGAGGAGAGACTAGTGTGAGAAGGGAGAGGAGAAGAGAGACTGTGTGTGTGTGATAAGTACATTAGTGCGTGTGTGCCATCGCGATCGCACGGAGCACAAATAGAAATGCATAGACGGTAGTGCATTATCGGATTTCCCAAAATCCGTAACATTTCAGCGCCATTCCGTACTCCCGTAATTGTTGTCAATTTCCGTACCAATAAATACATACTCAAACTTCAAGGTTCCACAGAATTTGCAGGGGTCAACCAATCATCACCAAAATCTAATCGATTCTTCCATGTCACTATCCAAACATTCCCTGAAAATTTGGTGCAAATCCGTTCACCCGTTCTCTAGTTATCTTGTACACAAACAAACAAAAAAAAAAAAAAAAAAAAAAAAAAACAGACAAACAAACAAACAAACAAACATACGGAACCCTTTACATAACCCCCTGCCGATTTCATCGGCGTGGGTAATAATAAGGTTAAAATGATATACAATGATACTCCTTTCAACTGTATCATTATAGTCAGTTAATTCTATAAGGTGTAGAAAATATGAGGACACTTACCACTTTTCCCGGAATTCACTTTGAACAGCAAAAATCAATTTTGTTTTATTTACACAAGCTTGTAGTCTGCATCCCTGTGTCAAATTTAGCACATGTGCTCCCTGTACCATAAGGTAACACCAGATGGCAGCATTTAATGTTTTAAATGGTCATGGTTTATTTTAGAGGGGGTGGCTCAACTAACCAACTGGCTCAACTAACCTGAGTCTCCCCTAGTGCTTAAATGTTTGTCCATTCTATGTGGGGCTTGTTTATTAGTAAATCAAGTCTTGATTAGAGTTGCCAAGTGACAGTCAGTCGTTCTTATCAAAGAAGTAAAACCAGGTGAAGATGGCCTCTATATATCCTGGGCCCCGTTGCAGAAAGAGATAAAATCGATTGTAAGTTACGATTGATCGTAAGTCAGAAAATGTACGCGTTTCAACCAATCAGATTTGCACATCTAGAACACATGATCTGACTTACGATTAATTGCATCTTACAATCGATTGTATCTCTTTCTGCAAAGGGGCCCTGGTATACTAAAGCACAGGCAGTCAGCATCCAAATATTATTTGCTTATCCAACAGAGTTAAATGCCACTTGGCACCTCTCACCAAGAATCAAAGTGCTAATACAAGTCACACTAGGAACTGGAGAGACCATTATATGGATAATCACAGAGAAACAAATCATCACATTTTGCACTTTGTATTAAAAAATGTATATAAAACGCATGCCTTTAATGTACATGTAAGGAATGGACAAAATGCATACAATTTGTTGTTTATCAAACTGAAGGTAGAAAATATGTTGTAGATGTAGGTATCTCTAAAACCTTTGACTATACCCCTGTAAATATGTTACTAACTAATTGTTCTTTAAAATATTATAACATTGACAAAATATTGTAATACTTCGAAAGATTTGATCAAAAAGTGCTTGATCTAATAATTTTTCCAAGGCTGTATATATATTTTAGCATCGATTTGTAGTGATTACAAATATGTTAAAGGGATAGAGTAACTTTGTTGACATGTGCATGATAAAATGTATATTGTTGTTATCTGATATGTCCAATGGGTGTTGTGTGAAAATTTAAAGTTAAATGGACGTTATATGGCCGAGTAATGAGCAAAAATGTAAAGTGATATTCATCTATCCATTGCATTTACTTTGTACACGGTTTTGACGGTCCAGTTGATAATTTAATATCTCAATATTTCAATCGTAAATATGTTTTTAACGAAAGGGAATGTTGAAAAACCGAAACCTGTCCCATGCTTTTATTGTTAATCCGAATACAACAAGGTATGAGGGAACCGCTAGAATTCCAATTGGATTTTGAGGATTTGAACAATGTTACTAAGTCTCTTTAAAATCTATTTTAGTGTTAAAGCCCAATTCCAATTTTGGGAAAGTAGCCGAATACATCTTTATTGATCAATATTGTTGAATAAATATTTAAATAGGGCTTGTGTGGTAAAATCCGAACCTAAGCATCGTTAAAAACAGAAATATCGGAAGAAATCCAATACCCGAAATCCAATATACCAGAAAGCACATGTGCACAACGTGGTTTTTTGCACGTAGCGTATGCGCGATTCCACGTTGGCGATATCAATCCACAGTAGATCAATTTATAATTTTGCAAATATATCAATTAGTAGGCGGTTTCTTGGCCAAATTTGTGTAATCCCATATTGAATAGTAAAATTATATTCTTTCACATGGTTGGTAATAAGAGCGTACATTTCATTTTTAGGGGGTGGGGCGTTTTCCACTACTGGCATTCACCTTTAATCGAACAACACACAGGGCCCCGTTGCAGAAGATTTGCAATCCATTGTAAAGTTGCTATCAATTGCAAGTCAGAAAATATGCACATTTGAACCAATCAGATTTCGATTACAAACTGTTATGAAACGGGCTCTAGGTACTGTACGTAGTATAGGTTTTCCCGTCCATTTTAACATTTTTTTCATTCAATTATTATTATAGAAATTATTACTTCAATTTCGATCCCAAGAAACTACCAGAGCGCAAATCACAAATTTAATTTCGTCAGTTATCTTTCTAAATCGTTAATTGCTAATCAATTTCAAAGAAATCGCTTTAAAAACCGTCGATTGTCATTGAAATTCGTCTCCGCCGCTGAGTGAGTGTGTAATCCAAAGATCAAATTCGTCTTTGTTCGAACAATTTACTGATGTTTGCATTCAAATTAGTAAGATGGCATAGCCTTTCGAATGTGCGATGACTCTGTAGAGGATAAATCGGTAGGTGGGTACGTGTGATGTGTGTTATTTATGTGCATGCGTGTATGTGTATGTATCCATTGTTGTAAATTATTTGCATATTTTTTATGTTGTAAAAAAGGAATTGAATGAAGAAATAATTTGTTTAAGTACGTGTGTCTGCGTGTATGTATGTGTGTGCGTGTGTGTGAGAGTGTGTGTACAAATACACAGTACAGGCCTATATACAGTTTGTATGTGTGTATCGCCAACTAATGTCTCTGTATATAAACCGATTGGCAGCTCGGACACTCTATCCGTCGGACAGTCTGTGCGCTCACACCGTAACGTTAAAGGTTCTATGTCATGAAGATCACATTAAAAACATTTTTAGCGTATCAGGGATATTTTTTCACATGGATTCCAATTACAATAAAACAAAATTCAATGGAAAAGTCAATAAAACAAGAAATCAACTTGAAAATTCAAATTGGGAACGCCCACAAAAAATGTCTCCAGAGTTAAATTCTGCAAGTGACCTCATCTGTCAATCACAACTTGGTTACTTATAAGATGAACAATGCACCTTCACCAAAGCTGAGCGCCTGCTCACAATAGTATCACATGATTGAATATTCTACCAACTAACACACTTTCAATTTCAAAGCAGTTGCTATGTGAGAAAAACCCAACCATCATTATGACAAGAAAGGCACTGACAAGCTATTGTATGGAAGCATGCAGGGCATGCTATTGTGGGCATATTCTTTATGTCCTTCTCCTTTTCCATCTAATGTCAATTTTCATTTATACAATATTTCTAGGATACGAAAAAATGTTAACGCAGGAAGCCTGTAGTCATGTTATGCGTTCTCTTGTTTTAAGTAGATTAGATTATGGAAATGCTCTTTTGATAAATACTCCTCGTGTTGAATTAGAGAGATTACAGCGCCTTCAAAACCGTGCTGCACGTATTGTTTTGAGAGCCCGTAGACAGAACAGGGCAACTCCATTATTACATAGGTTACACTGGTTACCAGTTCATAAGAGAATCGTATATAAAATATCACTGTTTGTTTATAAATGTACTCACAATTTTGCCCCAGGTTATTTACATACATTATTAAGTGTTCCTACACAAGCCAAATATAATCTCCCTTCAAGAGTAGATACATCATTGTTAATGGTTCCAAGAACAAATTTAAAGGGTGGGGAACGTAGTTTTCATTTTGCTGGCCATACGGTGTGGAATAGTCTGCCATTAGAATTAAGGTTGTCCCCCACAGTAGATATATTTAAAAGAAATTTAAAAACGTATTTATTTTTGTTGTAGATTGGAGAGGTTGTTCAGCGCATTGAACAGTTTTTAACTGGAAATGCGCTATATAAGTGTTAATTATTATTATTATTATTATTATTAATGTAAGCTGACCAGTGATGTCAATAGCTTATCAGTGCTTTTCTTGTCCCTATTATGGTTGAGGTTTTCTGACATACATGTAGCAACTGCTATTGAAATTAAAATTGTGTGGGTTGGAAGTGTGTTCAAAGATGTGATACTATTGTGAGCAGGCGCTCAGCCTGGGCGGAGGTGCATTGTTCATCTTACAAGTAACTGAGTTGTGATTGACAGATGAGGTCATATACGGAATTTCCCTCTAGAGATACCCAGGGAGCAAAGGGGGTTTTACAGACATGGAATATTATAAAAGGTTCGGGCCCAGAATTGTCTTCTATGGCCTTCTAGAAGCGCGACCTAGGTGGACAACCTCGCGAAGGCCACATAACACATATTACTGAACATATATTACTGAACGTTAAAAGCGCCTTAAATCCTTAGGGTTCATGAATTTCAAACTCTGGTATTTCCATGATGACACCCAAACGCATGCTGCTATCATCACATTGCTTCAGCTATATCTTTCATCGATATTTGTGCAACAAATGATAAAACAATGCAAAACAAAATAATTTGAAGCAAAGAAATATATAAGAATAATTGTAATAATTATAATGATAATATGGATGTTATGATATAGCGAACGTTCCGTCGTTTGACGATCGCGGTGCATCATTATTATAACCTCCAGTAATTGGATACATACTGCAGTCAATCAAACACACATAGTGCACATCCCCACTCACATGGGAGTCTTCCAGCCTGACACCTTGTGTGTGAATACAGTGCTAAGGAATCACGTTCCATCCTTCCGGGCACTCTCTGGTTCCGAACTCGGGACCTCATGTTTGGAAGGCATGTGCCCTTCCAACCTTTCAGACCAAGTCCACAAATATAAAATATATTATTTTATTTTCCAATCATAGCTATTTATTGCAAGCAAAATCTTTATAATCTAATTCAGGCCCTTGGAATTATGTTCAGGTCTAAAAAGATACATAAAATAACCATAAAATCATGTTTACAATTCCAAACAAAGTGATTTTGTTGTTATGCATCGTCGCATATCACATTACAAAGCTGCACTCAGTATCATAATAGGGGTCTGGGGATACGAGGGTTCATCGGCATCGTTTGGAAAGAGTGCTAAATACAAAGTCAAAATAACGAGGTATGAAAGCTGACATGTCTTTGGGATGAGTCTTTTTCAACTGATTATATGACATCCTTGTAAAGCTCAACAACTTCCATTCACAAGAAAAAAGAAGGTCAAAAAATATGTAATTCAAACATCAGCGAGAACATGTCAATGCACTTTTTACACATGACACTGACAGTACCACTAGCAGGAAAGAAATTACAGCTTACTGGTGCAAGTATAAGTCCATTTATATTCCCACATTGTACTAAAGGAAGGGAGTAGAATCGTTATCAAGGCTAGAATTGATGAAGATCCTAAAAGAGGGGAAACCCTACAAAGTTACCAATCAAACCACAATCATCAGGCTATATCACATAAAGAAACCACTTATCGTCAGATGCCAATATAAAATAGTATAATTATATTGGTATTTTCACAAATGTGAAGTACCCTATACTGTGGATGTGTTGATGTAAGCTTAAGCATATTCATGAATGATATCCCTCTAAAACTAGACGTAATTTAAGATCATATACATTTCTGTAAAGTACATCATCCGCTAAGGAGTATCAATGATGTGCTCTATAAAATGGTATAAGTCTAGGATCTCAACTGGCAGTACATACAGTCATATAGTTGTGAACCATAGATGTTGTGCAGTTGACAGCTAACACAGGAACTGCCCTGAGCTTCCTCAGTGAGAACAGTGTTTGAGTGAACAATTTGATGGTTAATGAGTTCTGGAGACATGTGCAGTCACCTGATGTAGCTGTTTAAACCATCAACCTGACCAGTTTGAGGCCTCACATCTTTGAAAAGCTGCCATAAACAAATACAACTTATAATTGTGTGGACTTGTTGAAACAATGATGTACCAGTACAACCTTATAGGGTACGATGGCTCAGAAAATGGCCTACAGCATTAAAAACAATTGTAACATTGTTTCAAGATGTAGAGTAGGTCACTTTGTTTTTCTTTGGTAGGATTATACATTTCTTTTCATGATTGTTCATTTCCATGCCCATTACTTTGTTTGATTGTATTATCGCGTACATGAATAAAAAATTCCGCTTCATTTATTTTCTCTTATCTTTCCCTACACCTACAAAATATTTACACTCATTGCTGACTTCTGTATTAGTTCAGTGTTAATATTGCCAAAACACACAAAAAAAAGTATTATGTGCATTTTTGTCAGATATATCATTAAAGAGGTAGTTTAGTTTTGGTAGAGAGGGCGCTGCACATCACAATTTTGTTGTGAGGTAATGCAAAACTGAGTGTCGAATTGAGAAAACATGCAATTTTAATGGCAGAACAAACTTTATTTGGTCAAATTCGACCCAGAAACGGCTGAAATATCAATAAATATATCTGATCTTATAATTATTTGGGGCCCAAATAATTAGATGATTTAAAAACAAAATTAAAAATGCTTGCACTTTTTCAAAAAATTTCAAAAGCGTTTTTTAAATAGTTGTTGATGATCTCTCTATTTAATCATTATTTCAATAAAACATCACATGCATAATTTTGTATGAAAAATGGTTGAAACCAATGCCTTTTCAGAAAGCGCCCTCTTGTGTTTTAATGGCTCTTTTTGAATGATAATGGGCCTTTTACTTAGTCGTTTGTAATTTTGTATACCTTTCGAGCATGGTGGAGTTATAACTATTAGTTTATAATGTTACTTTCCAGGTTTGGGTTCTAAAGTTCCGCCTTACCAAAACTGTACTACCCCTTTAAATTGTTATTAGTAAAGCAAATCACTTTATTCAATTGTTTACATTGTATTGTAATCTATATTAAGGCCTATTGTATATTTGTACTATATAATCTATATCTATTTTCCCTATTCTACATTATTTACATTTCATTATCATTTTAAAAACTTTCAAAAATAACATTGAATGCCAATTGAAGAACTTCAAATACAAATTATGTAACGTTTTAAACATCTTGAACATTTCAATGGGTTTTTGTATATAACTGAACATGCAATTTCAAGTCCTTTGTATAACACGTGACTTAAAATGACACATGACACATTAACCGAAGATATTATGTAGTCAAATTTGGTATCAAAAGATGCACATGTCTCTACAGAACAATGATATCATAATGCTTGTTAGTGTAATTGTGAAAATAGCAGAGACAAACCTTCATGAACCCTAAGGATTTAAGGCGCTATTAACGTACATTATGGGTTAAATCGTTTGTACGCGTTTTGTGGACTTCCAGTAGCTAGATCGCGAGGTTGTCCACCTAGGTTGTGATCCTAGAAGGTCCTAGAAGACATTTCTGGTGCACAACCTTTTATAACATACCATGTTTGATATCCTAAAAAGGGGATGTTTGCTCCCTGGATAAGAGTTTTTTTAAGAGGTGGGGCTTAGGCTTGCCATAGCAAGATGAACAAAATAATTGCAAAAATATTTTAAAATCAACAAAACATATTTCGGTTAAACAGTTTACAAATATTTGATGTATACACTAATACAGATAAATAGAAGTCAACATGTATTCGCATTACATAGCCCCTTTAACTTTATCGCGTGAAAACTGACATCTGCTATGAAAGATATGATAACCATTAAAACAAATAACGCGTGAATGGTACAGTTGGAAAATATTTATTTTAGGTATGAAGGTAATTTGAAAACATGTATATTTGGTGTCATATTAAAGACAAATAATCAGGCTTCCGGATTAATTTTATTTCAGTTTAATTGGATGTATCAGTCCTGAGATATGGTCATTTGTTTGCAAACATGTCAAGTCCACTTTGTGCCAATTTACGAGCTGTGCATTAAAAGGGGGACTTACCAACATGCAATTAGTTTTAGAGCAAAAATGTAGCAGGTAATAAGCCATTATTAAATTGGCTAAATATGGTGCTTATAACAAGTAATCCTAACACAAAAGTATAAGTCCCCCTTTTAATAAACAACTCCTTATAATTTCCTAACCACATATTGTTTCAAGAGGTAACATGCATGTATGGTCAAACTGAATGTTAGTCACTAAAACGTTGACGTTATCATTCAAAACGTATGGTTATAACCCAATCATGCATGAATGCTGCAGATTAACGACTAAGCTAGATGGTTGTTTTCATACAAATATCAGCCGTTAATGCAAGAGGGCGCCCTCCAGTCATCTGAAGTTTTAAACATTGTGAATGTGATTATTTTTTTTAATAATTCATTAGAAAGATTGTCAAAAAAGTCACTCTGGTATATTCGAATAAAATCTGTAAGCCATAAAGATATTTGCTTACATTATCGAATAAATGTAGGGCACACATTAGTTCCACTTTTTTGTTTAAGTATTTCAGCTTTATATGGATGCATTGTATAAAACATACATTTCTTTGTTCAATTACGTGACTTGCTGCATTTCCTACACTCAGGTTTCCTCTACCTCACAAATTAATAAATTCAAGAAGCGCCCTCTATTATCCAAAACGTTACTACTTTTCTTTTAATGTTTAAATTGATTTGTGAAATTGCCACCAAAAAAAAGAAATACCACATAGAACCCTAGAGACGTTTCCTCGAGCATTACAAACAATCACATTCTCGAAAATTAAAGATTATTGAAATGGAAAAATAGACACTTATCTTTGCAAAACAGTAACTAATGAAATAAGGTGGTACATTGATTAGCTAATAAGTTGAAATATTATGCACGGGACCATCATTTTAAAGGGGCAGTACTAACAGTTTTGTTAAGGCTGAACTGTAGTAACAAAAACCTGCACAATAACATTATAATAATTACAACTCCACGATGCTCAAAAGGTATAGAAAAATACAAACGACTAAGTAAAAAGCCTATTATCATTCAAAAAGAGCCATTACAACACAAGAGGGCGCTCTCTTAAAAAAACATTGGTCTTAACCATTTTTCATACATAATTATGCAAGTGATGTTTTATTGAAATAATGATTAAATAGAGAGATCATCAACAACTATCTAAAAACCTCTTTTGATAATCTTAAAAAAAGTATTAGCATTTTTACAAATTTTAAAATCATCGAATACAGTACATTTGGTACCGAGATTTATTCCGATCGTATATATTTATTGATATTTTAGCCGTTCCTGAACCGATTTTGATCTAATAAATGTTATTCTGTCATTAAAATTGTATGCTCTTTTAAATCTTACACTCAGTTTTGTATTATCTCACAACAACAAAATATTTCGTGCAGCTCCCTCTTTACAAAATACTGAACTTCCCCTATAAGCAGTCCTTGAGATAATGGAAAATGGAAAATAATGATAAACGAAAATGAAAGTGCTGTGCGTAAATTATGGATGGAATGTATGAAGATGCAGCTGCTGCCGGGTGTACGGTAATAACACAAGCAATACGTTGTACCAAATGTTATCCTTGGTTTAGTATACTATTACCTTACAGAAATTATTTTCTTTGTGTAAATTATACTTAAGGTCGAACGAAAGCTAACACAAATCCTGGCAATGACAACAGTGCTGGAAGAATAGAAGGGTAGATGATAGTGCATGGGGTAGAGCGCTAATATACAACAATTTGATTTAAAGGCCACGTTGGTACGTTTTCCAAAAACTGTAGGCTTTCACCAAAAAAAAATCATATTTGTGTGTAACTATCGTATACATGTGGCACCCACTTTTAATCATATCATATTTATTTAATGGATATTTCAACTATTTCTGAACAGATTTGAATAAAATAGATTTTACTTAAAATTGAATAATGTACGTTTTACTCTTAGTCCGTGATTACCTCACACAAATATTATTTATTAAAGCGCTCGTAGGAGAACATATTACACAGGGGGTGGGGAGGGTGGGGAGGGGGGTCTGAGGACTTTTGCTGGGATAATTATCCTTCCATATTTCACCTGGCAAGCAAAAACTAAATAAAAATTGGTCACTTCGCCTTTCCGATGAAGGATTTTTTTTTTTCTTCATGATTAAGACAGAAAATAATGAATTTCCCCGGAACGAGTTTTTTTCCCGACAATGCCGATGTCTTGCTCTAAAATGTTATGAATTTGCCCGAATATGACATGGTTTTGCCAGAATATGACATTTAATTACCCATATGTGACAGATAATTTCCCGGATATGACATGTTTTGCCAGAATATGACATTAAATTGCCCTCATGTGACAGATAATTTCCCGGATATGACATGTTTTGCCAGAATATGACATTAAATTGCCCATATGTGACAGATAATTTCCCGGATATGACATGTTTTGCCAGAATATGACATTAAATTGCCCATATGTGACAGATAATTTCCCGGATATGACATGTTTTGCCATAGTATGACATTAAATTGCCCATATGTGAAAGATAATTTCCCGGATATGACATGTTTTGCCAGAATATGTCATTAAATGTCCCATATGTGACAGATAATTTCCCGGATATTACATGTTTTTTGCCCGAAATTAAGATGTTTATGGCCGGCATATGGCCGTTTTCGAAACTCCGGGGGGGGGGGGGGGGGGGGGGGGGCTGCAGCACCAAGCCTCCACCTCCTACGCCTTTTGTATCAAATATTATAATAATTGTGAAACTTATATTTCAGGTCGGACAGAAGCAAACACAAAATCCTGGCAATGTCAACAATGCTGGAAAAAACAGAAAAGTATTGGATAGTACATGGTGTCATGGTCGTAGATCGAGGCACGTTCTTCTATTTGCCAGTATTGTCGACCTGCCAAGCCACCCCCCCCCCCCCCCCCCCCCGGTCCCGGAAAATTACATGTTGTTAATGTTTAATAGTATCAAAATATGTTCATGATTTTTTTCCCGAATATTATGACGCCAAAATCCATCCCCCACCAAGAAAAAAACAATATCATGGAACTTTGTGCTTTGTTTAACAGAGGCAACTTTCTCATCTTTCTAGAGTGGCCACTTTTCACGTTTCATTATTAGGTGGTCACTATACACAGGTATCACTGTACCGTATTCAAAGGGATCTAGTAACAATGTCTCAATCCACAAAAATTACTTAGAACTCTAGTGGTTCTCTCTGATCTTGTTATATTTGTATTACCATTAGAAGCATGGAACATGTTTTTATTTTTTTTCCCTTTGTTAAAACAGATATTTACGATTAAATTGTTAGGATTTTTAATTATCCACCGGAAAGTAATAACTTTGTACAAGGTCAACGCAGTGAGTTAGAGAATTATTTTGCTCATTAATCAGCAATATGACATCCATTTAACGTGAAATGTTCACACAGCTGTACCTGGTGGACATATCAGATCACTAAAATAGACATTTGATTAACCATTCATCACTTTTTGCAAATTGTTAAAAAGTTAATAGATCCCTTTAAGCGAGAAAGCACAACCTTGGCATTTATACAGTATATAAACGTATATCAGGTTCCTAATTTAGTTGATACATCCTGTATACATACTACAAAGGTAATATTTATATAAGTCATATCATCATATGCATCCTTGAATGTATATAACAATCATCGAGCAAACATGGATATCACCATGCCAAATGTCGAATACAACTACATAATATAACTAAATAGAAGTCGACTGGATTGAGAAATATTACACTTAATGACCTTAATGTTTAAACACACTTTAAGCATTGTTATCAAAATGATATTGATTTAAGTCATATCATTTTTATCCTTGAATTTGCGAACAATCATCATACAAACACGAGTCTAGCCAGCTGTCGAGTGAATCCAGAATCGAGATAGAAATCACAGCGATTAATAATGTATAAATATGATGGTCTGTTGGGCTCAAGATTAGATCAGATGTAAGCCTGCCTTCGATTGTCACAGTTTGAACATTCTCTTCGCTACCATCGACGTTGTGACATCGCCACCAGCGCTAACCCGCCAATCGACTATTCCAATCCGCTCAATTTCTAGCAGTAACCGAAGACAGTCACGATGAACACCAAGCTAGTCTTCATCGCAGTCATACTGACAGCTTTTGTTGTCTGTACGGTAAGAACAAACTAGTAACTTTGTCAAAATCTAGCAAACTTACTGGGGAAACACTAGCAGATCTCATATACCGATTTGTAATCGTAGTGCCAGTTATTGTAGACTCACGGAGCAGATTTAGGTTTCCCGAACTTGTCTTTCGTAATGAAGAAATCGATTGACGAAGTGTTCGGATTTGATGACATTTTGCTTGACTGATGCTTATGTCCTTGCTGGAGTCCTCAATATTTACTTTTTTTGAACAGTTTGTATGATATTTTATTCCATATAGACACTTAATTGTGTTGTTTTTTATGATTTGAAATAAATTTTAACTATTGTAAATATAACTATGTCCTAAATTCTTAAATATTAAATCTTGAATGTGCAGTTAATTTAGTTATATTTGTACAGATTTGTATTATTTATAATTATGTCTAGTATATCACGTACGTAATATTGTATTGTATTAATGAAGAGCTCAGTTCCAAAAGGCGCTAAATCCACTTTCCCTACAGATTGAGTTAACGATATATCTACATTAATAAGCTACGTAGCTATCTAGGAATCCACATTTTACGACAAATTACTCGCTCAAATTCAAAATATAGAAAGTAAAATTTTCATATTCCCCATAGGCACGTGTACAAAGTTGGGCAGAGAAACCTGTTTTCCTCGAAAGTTGAAAAAGTGGATATAGCGCCTTTTTGAAGAAAGCTCTATTTTACATTTTATGAGGCTGTTATATCAGGAACTTGGCGAAAACAGCACCGTTGCTGATCATATAATCCTGTATAAATAGTTTTGAATAAATCCATATATCTATGAATAAATAAGTTCTCTAGTGGGAAAGTGCACAGTTGTGTTCCAAGTATGATTGCACTGAGTTAGCAAAAATATACAGTTTTGCATTTTCGCTCAAACGACATTCATTTACTGATTTACCGTGCACTTTTTACACATCAATCAGTGGAATTTATTTGTTAGATCACAAAAAAATACACATTTAATCAATACTTCATCAGTTTTTTCACAGTCATGTCTGCAAAGTTTCCAGATCCGTTTGAAACATTACACAACAGCATTGGAAAAGTACGGAAAGCATGCATGTGTTGCCCCAACTACATTTGTATCCCAGTGAAATTAGAAAAATAGCCAATTTCTACATGAAGCAATTAATTTCGTGATACATATCTTTTAAATTAAAAGCAAAACACTATTCTGTTCTGCAAATGAATGTTTGCTTAAATTTTTTAAATATGCATTTTATTTTGTAGTCCAATATATCCAAAGGGATAATACAGTTTTGGTTAAGAAGGCGCTTCAAGAAATATTTGTTTGTGAAGTAATGACAAACTTAGTGTAAAATGTATAAACAAAAAAAGGCACACAATTTTAAAAACAGAATGAACTATGTTTGATTAAAATCGGTTCAGCGGAAATATCCATAAATATATGGAATAAATGTGGGGCCAACATTTTTCCGATATTCTTATCAGAACATTTATAAAGACTAAACGGTTTTTTTTCTTCAAAATGTAACAATGTGGCTTTGAAATTGTTTTTGATATTCTCTCTGTAGAACTTTTGTTCTCAACCAAACATTACATACAAAAATTACTGAAACTTTCTGGTGTCTGGAGGGCGCCCTCTTGTGTTAATGGCTGCTTTTAAATGAAAACAGCCCTGTAACTTGGCCGTTGATACGTTTTGTCTACAAGTCATACATGATGTGTTAAATAAATGTTATATGGCCGAGCAATGAGCAAAAATGCAAATTGATATGGCATTGCACTAACTCAATGCACTGGCTTTGTACGCGGTTGTGACTATCCAGTAGATAGTTAAAAATCCTAACACTTCAGTCGTAATTATCTTTTTACCGAACGGGAAATTCCTAAAACCAAAAGACTAAATGTTTTTTTTTCTTCAAAATTTAACAATGTGGCTTTGAAATTGTTTTTGATATTCTCTCTGTAGAATTTTTTTTTCTCAACCAAACATTACATACACAAATTACTGAAACTTTCAGGTGTCTGGAGGGCGCCCTCTTGTGTTAATGGCTGCTTTTTTTTTATGAAAACAGCCCTGTAACTTAGCCGTTGATACGTTTTATCTACAAGTCAAACATGATGTGTTAAATAAATGTTATATGGCCGAGCAATGAGCAAAAATGCAAATTGATATGCACTAACTCAATGCACTGGCTTTTTACGCGGTTGTGACTATCCAGTAGATAGTTAAAAATCCTAATACTTCAGTCGTAATTATCTTTTTACCGAACGGGAAATTCGAAAAACCAAAACCTGTCCCATGCTTATATTGTAAATACGAATACAACAAGTTATGAGAGAACCGCGGCTATAGTTCCAAGTAAGTTTTGAGGATTCGGAATTATGTTACGAGATCGCTTTAAGCCAATTACTTACATGAACGGCTCTCGCTTGAGTGCCGGGTTGATGCATATCATTCTTACTCACTAATATTTATACATGTTCAACTACATGTAAAATATAATCGCTGATTCGCTGTACATCACGGTGCAAGTTTACAAATTTTAAGGCGTCTCGCAGTTGAAAGGGAAAGGCAATTTTTGGTCACAGTAAATTCGTGTGGCTTAATCCCGTTTGTCCTCATTGTAATTTGTCTTAATAATCATAATAGTATAGCATGATCATCGTCAGTGCAACTTAGGAGCATTTACAGTACTACTACACAATAACAAATAAAGGTTCAAATTTGCACTCTTGAGGATGCAAAACGCTGCTGCAATAGCAGCACGTTTCAGGGTGCAATTTGTCATCCCAAAGGCGGGTCTGCATCCTATGTACCCTAGATAGGGTGCCAATACCCCAACTTGGAGTGCAGAATAACACCCTTAAGGGTGTTGCTATTGTACCAGTGTTTTACATACTCATGTTACAGATGCAAACCGCTGCTGCAATGCAGCACGTTTCAGAGTGCGATTTTTCATCCCAAAGTTGGGTCTGCATCCTATGGGGTGCACACACGTACCCTAGCTAGTTAGGGTGCCAATACCCCAGAATAACACCCTTAAGGGTGTTGCTATTGTAGCTGTACAACACAATCATATTAACACAGTTTTAATTCATTTTATACCGTATGCATGTATTTTCATGATTTATCTCCAACAGCTGATTGGTTCTGCGGCTGGAGAGGGGTGGTCCATGGGGGA
Source organism: Echinarachnius parma (assembly GCA_037951105.1). Classification (NCBI taxonomy): domain Eukaryota; kingdom Metazoa; phylum Echinodermata; class Echinoidea; order Clypeasteroida; family Echinarachniidae; genus Echinarachnius; species Echinarachnius parma. Next base: position 67,457 of record JBAMJV010010847.1, on the reverse strand, counting down.
ACCGCCCGCGCCAGGAGAACAGGTCAGCGACCCACACGCAGATTTATTGGACCGAATTGCCGCGTCAATGCAACAATATCACAATCAACAGGGGAAGTAAGCTGCAACGACAATGGTGGCGCCGAAGGGGCACGGGATAGGCGTCATTTGTCTATCATTCTAGGGGAATGTACGACTCCGTGATGTACCCCCTCATGGTACGGGGAAGGGTTGTGAAATAAAAACGAATTCTTTCTCTCATCCTTAAACACAAAAGTGTACTTTTTTATGTTAATTGTTTGTTTGTGTGGCGTGCCGTATACCATATAGCGTAAAGGCAGTAATATTCTAAACAATGTTTGTTTTGTGTGTGTTAAGTTTTGTATATTATAAATTATGTTCAATGGGGCATGTATCGGTACCGCAAGCCTTTTTATATGAGGGGATTAATACATACACACACACACTCGCACGAACACGCACACACGCAAGCACGCTCCCACATACTCGCAAACCCACTCAAATACAAACACAAACACACACGCATAGGAACAGGCACCTTATACTTTCGGGTCCCTATATTTTTTTTATTCTCAAAGGTTTTGGCAAAATTGTTATTTAAAATAACAATAATACAATAATAGTAACGATTAATAATGTCTGTGTGTGCGTGCGCGCGTGTATGTTTGTGTGTGTGTGCGTTTGTGTGTGTGTGTTTGCGTGTATGTATGTGTGTGCGTGTACGTGTGTGCGTGTGTGTGTGTTCATGTGTATGTGTGTGTGTGTGTGCGTGTGCGCGGATGTGTGTGTGTGTGTATGTGTGTTTTTGTGAGTGCGTTTGATTGAGTGTAACGCATATATACTTTCAGCAATACGTTTGACGAGTGGTAATCAATCTTTAACATGCATCTCATAATTGACCAATAAGTTATGTCCAAAACAACAACAACAACAAGAGCAGGTACCACACACGGATAGTATTATAATCGATTTAGTTTGTCTGCACGGATATACCGTAAAAGTTTGACTAGAGGCGCTACTTTCTCACAGTATTAGCAGATATTATCAACAGCCCCAGCCCCGTCCACAAGGATCTAGTATAATGAATATGTATCTTCGAGCAGGTCTTAATGAATATTCATGATAGCATAATCATGTAAAATTGAGAAGAGGTAAACGTTACTTAGGGTAAAAAACCCACCAAGCAAGCAGAAGTAGCTCTTGGGTCGGTGGTTGGTGCAAATCATTCTAGGCATGGCGGTATGTAAAGCCGTAGGTTCAAGTCGCATTGGATTAATTATGTTTTTATTCTTCGATTTCATAGGAAATTTTGTTTTAACAAATGCCACCGTTTTGTGCATAGGAATATGAAGGAAAATCATTTACTTTTTGTCAGATACACAATTATGACATTCAGGTGAAATCATGGCATTCCCTGTCCCACCCCACCACACCCCACCCACACACACACACACACACACACACACAAACACACTAGTTAAGAGTCGTGTAGGCGGGGGGGGGGGGGGGGGGGCATTCATCAGGGTGGATGATCTATTCATCCATCCCCCTGATGAATGGGTATTACGTAAGTATCGACGCCCCGGGGGGGGGGGGGGGGGCGGGGTGCATGTCCGTCGCCAAAAATGTTCGAGGCCGAGACCGAGACCACTTATTCAGTTGTTTCCCCAAGGCCGCCAAATAGTGGTAAAGGGGGAAGGGGCAACTTGTAACTTGTAACGTGTTTTTAAAATAATGTTTGTTATGAATTTCCGACACCCTTGGGCTTTGGTCCATTTAACGATGTCTCTCAAGCTACCCATCATCCTTCCCCTTCGACCCCTCCAAAATATTTCACTGAACATCACGACCAGTAAATCAATGAGGATTACGTATTGTATTAGAATTACTTTAAGAAAATACGCGCCTTAAAGCCAAATCCCCTAAATGCTGGTAGATGACAATTAAAAACAATTCAATCAAATTAAACATGTTAAATAGCAATGTAGCTATCGAGTATGTATGTACAACATGCATTCTGCCTCATAGCCATTGGTTCCTGATATGTTTGAATAAGGGAATGTGTTTTACATTAACATGTTATAGTATTTTCACAAATCATTCCACAGAAAATATTCCATGTACAAATATTTATTACAAAATCGCTCTATATTTAAGCATTATGTTCATCTAATAAGGTAATTTGTCTTTAACTAGTTTTATCTTTGCAGTTGAATTTCTATTCATCACGATCACCTGTTTGGTTTCCATGTGATTCTTTTGTTATCATATTTTACGACGCACACTGAAGCTGTTACTAGGCAGATAAACCTCGTACAAGCAGTCGATCTGTTTGAATATTACGTAACTATGCATTATAGCGCTCTCTGCATGATAGTCCATTTTGTAATGGCATATTATGCCGTTGATTTACAGTCGTCATATTTTGAAGCACTTGGGCAAGAAAATATAGTAGCGATCTTGTCTATCGGAGGAGAAATGTTGTCCCTTTATCAATCTGAGTGGACTTTGGGGCCAACAATTGATTTATATTGGGATTACAGATACTTGCTAACTTTATTCTGGTATTAACGTGTGTGAGGTGTGTGCGCTATGTGCGTACTGTATTTGAATGAATGCAAACAAAACCAATCATGAAAACATTGTTTTTAAATGCAGGTTACAAAAGAAACAAATGAATTGAAACAATTTAAAACAAAATAAATAAAAGAATATAATGAAAACAAAATGACGAGAAAAAAAGTGAAATGAAAGGAGAATGACACAAAACACGGAAACAGAACCAACAACTAATACTATAAAAAAACACCGCAGGACTTCATTTTGGTGGATTTGATCCGCGTACTTTGAGATCTAAAAACAGACCAATACCATCTACCGTTGAACCACGTTCTGAAGCGGAAGTTAAAGCATATTCTTTCAGCCCTTTCACACATCTTCGACATGTTTCATTCATGCTTATGTATAATTATTCAGAACAGGTGTACGATCTATTACATTATTTGAGGCGCTAGGAGGAACATTATTGTTTGAACTGTATTATTCTGTCCAAGCAATCGTTATCCTCTCCGCATTATCTGTTTTGAAAAGGAACTCATGATGCACCACCAACAAGACTATTCACACTATTTCAAATGAATAGCAACAACATATATATTTGCATAATCTCTTGAGTTTCATCTCAACTATAGAGATAGAAACATATTGCATAACATAGCAGTTTCCAAGTTACAACGTGCAGCACTAGCAGCATAAAATCAAAGAATGCATGACACGGCATCTCAAGTTCGAATCTGACAAACCATGCATAATGAACATAATCGTAGTCATAGCGTGCGTGTGCTGTGTGCATGTATACTATAACGGGTGTGTTTGTGTCCGTGTGTGTGTGGTGTGTGGGAGGGGGGGGGGGGGAGAGGGGGGCGGGGCTGGGTTGCTCAACATTGCTTCCTATTCATAAGTTGTTATTAATTCTTGGTCGGAAAAGAGTAAAATAAAATTTGTGCTTGATGAAGAGTTGGCTGAAACAGGGTGATGAATCAATTTTGAAATGACCCTACCCCCTCCATCCACTAATATATAAAGCTTAATACTATTACTAGCAGAATGTCAGGACTTCACTCACCTGAATGTAATAATTGTGTATTTAAGTTAACACAGAAATGATAATTTTCATTCCCATTCGTATGCACAAAACGCTGGCATCTGTAAAAACAAAATTTCCTATGAAATAAAAAATAAAAAATAAATCACTTATCCAGTGCGTCTTGAACCTACGGCTCTTCATACCGTGATGCAATTTTACCTTATCCTGATTTGCACCAACCACCGACCCAAGAGCTACTTCTGCTTGCTTGATTGGATTTCAACCCTTAGTAACGTTCATCTTTTCTAACTTTGCGTGATAATGCTATCATGAATATTCATTTAGACCGGCTCAAAGATCGTTGACAAAAGGCTAGATACATATTCATTATACTGGATCGTTTTGGATGTTTGCTGGCGCTATTGATACTCCTCTAAACCAGTAGCGCCTCTAGTCAAACTTTTACGGTAAGCCAAACAACACGGTAGAGGAGAAATGCGGACGCTCCAAGTAATTTTCAAGGAGTTAGACACTTTACTGGTTTCACTTTAAGTTGAGCCACTGATGAGAATTCGGGCCAATGGCCCTTTCTGGTCCCTCGCATTCCAACATTACCTATGCATACCTTTTCCTATTTTCCTTTAGTTGTTGCCGTACTATATTCAAATAAATCATTTTTTTGTATAGTTTTGTATTTGTATTGTACTTTTTAAAATTTAATTTAATGTGACATAAACTTGCATGGAAGGATTCACAGAAAACACTCCCTCCCTTGGATAGGAAAATAAATAGAGGTCCCGTATATCAGACAGTTACACCTCATACACACCAAGAACCTAGTCGTCTTCTCGAAAAGAGTAGGGTGTTAACCCGGTTGACTATTATCAAATCCTGCACATCACATTAAATGTGATATAATAACTAGTGCACGGGTGGGAGGACTCGTCAGTTGCTCCTTCTCCTGACAACATACCTTGCCAGCGCGTCCGTATAATATGGCAAACATCCCTCATGAATATGAAGAGGGCCTTTTCCAAGAATGGATGAACTAGAGCCTTATATTATTATTATCATTATAAACTTAAAACTAAGACTGAAACTGAATTTTACATTTACTATCAACGTTACACAATCTATCATTCATGGTAGACAAAGAGACTTGACAGAATAGAAACGAGAGAGCAAAACAATTTTGAGACAAAACACAATTAAAAACTTTAATCTTCCACTTCCCTTGTTAAGGCAACAGGGCCTCCAGGAAAATAATAATAATAATTAAAACAAAGAAAAATACAAAATATTGTAAATTGTTTAACCGCTCTGACTTGTTTGAGCTACAATAACATAATAATGCATACAATTAAATAAGGGGGAAAATATCACAGACTATGTGTAGGTAACCAAATACTGAAGCAATTGTAGGCATATGTATAATCTTCTCACATTGACTAATAAATTACACACTGTAAATGCACAGAAACGTTAAATGTTAAATATCTTACCAAAAATAACTTGGCATAACGCCCTTTGACCCTAGTCTCATTACGATTTATGCCCCTCCACTTTTAGCTTACGATCAATTGCATGTTCTAGAATAAGTTTCCAGTCACGAAAGTTAGTTTTGTCAGATTTCAAACATTTGGGGGATACTGAATTCTTTGACTGCATGCCATACCCCAATAAAAAATGAAATAAATGCAAAATAAAACAATATTACAATAACTGGGTGTTTTTTGTCACGGTATATAAATGTTTGCACTTTCTAGAGGAATATATTCATGACAAATTTGGGTCGATGATATTTGGGATTAGTTAACCAATCTGAATTTTTCCTTTTCCAGGCTTAGTTAAACCATTCCTTGATGATATTTGGGATTAGTCAACAAATCTTAATCTTAATCTTAATCTTTTCCTTACACATTTAAACCATTCCTTAGACAAACTAATCATTAATCATGGTCATTATTAAGTTCCTATGTTTATTATGTTTACATAATTGCCTTTTATAATTAAACCCTAAATATTTTTCTCCCACCATCCCAAAAATAAACACGCCCAAACAGACACAACATTGAATACAATTGCTTGTACACATAGAATAACAAAATGAGTACTCGTTTACAAGGTATTTGGCAAAAAACAGAATACAACAATCACAATTTTTAATGATAAAGGAATAATACATCTAGATATATATACAACATAATTTAACAACACTTTACATAGAGGGAATCTATAAGTTTAGGGTCATTACTTTAGGGTGAATAACCAGGCTTGACCCAAAATAACATATCTGTACTTCTCACAAAGTATATTTAAATAAGATGCACATTTTCATCATTTAGCTATCCAGAATATTTTTTTCTTTCCAAATGAGTGATTTATTGTAAAATACAACATGTCCCAAAATTAATTACAACAGGACTTTCTGCAACGGTAACTTTAAAGATAGTAGATCAATCAGAATGATATTTCAGGGTATGAAACTATAACTTATTACCTACATCTTGCAGAAAACCCTATTCGATTTGCTTCAGTGGTCATAGAGAATGAGGATCTTTTGTCAATCATGTCAGATGTCCCTTCCCTCCGGGTTTTGTAATGTAAGGAGACGTGTTGTCCATTGTGTTCACGCGTTATGAACGAAAATGGACACATGACATGATTGACAAAAGATCCTCATTCTCCATGACCACTGAAGCAAATCGAATAGGGTTTTCTGCAAGATGTAGGTAATAAGTTATAGTTTCATACGCTGAAATATCATTATGATTGATCTACTATTTTAAAGTTATCGTTGCAGAAAGTCCCGTTGTAATTAATTTTGGGACATGTTGTATAGGGCTTAATAATTATTTTTTCTAATCCATGATTGTAAACCAGTTTTTAAAGTCCAACCTTTTGTTTCGTTCGATTCTTTTAAAGCAGTATCATTGAATTGCTGTTTCTTTTTAAGTTGGGGATATTCCCAATGTTATTTTCAGAAAGAAAAATGTTATAACTTCTGCAAATTCAATTTAATGATTAAGTTATTTTTGACAGTGTTTTTTTTTAAATCAAATATCTATTACTACCAAATCTTTGCATTTCTTCAATAATTGAATACAGGGAGGCTAATATAATGCTGATTATGAAGAAGCACATCAGAATGAATCTTGGATGGTATTTTTCCTGGAAAAAAAACAATTTACCAGAAATGATGCAATAATTTGAAGAATGTATAATTTCATAACATATATCAGGGGGTATTATATTTCTTATCACATAATCCAATTTCCAATATTGTTTATTACTCTAGCATGGTTCAAAATACATCGAAGATCAAATAACAGATTAAATACACAAAATGGAGATCAAGAAAATAAATATTGCTCAAAAAGTGGCGATTTACGTATAATAGGTATCTTTTTTGCAACAACAATGGTAACATTATACGTTATAATTACCAGTAGATATACATTAAGAAATAAGGAGCACGGATTTAAAGAAAATTATGTGTTTTCTCCCACTTATTAAAGGAAACACAACAAATATCAGTCTCGGAAAATGTAACTTTCAAAATATATATTCCGCTCTGAGAAAGAAAAATAACTGTAATTAATCAAATCAAAAACACATCTAGAAAATTACTGAGCCAACGTCATACAAATTGATAATTGATACATAGACGCACTCGATAAGGGCAACACAAATTCAAATCTTAAACCTGGCAAGTTTTGTGTGGTTCCGTTCCTGAAAATGTGTCGGAATAATTATTGTTTTTTCCATAACATAATCGGAGAGATCTCAACATGTAATATGTTCATAATGCTATTGATACATGGATACACTGCATGGGTTAAAACAGTCCCCAGTAGGGTTTTTCACACACACTAAAATCATTTTTAGCATCCTTTTTTTCCGTGATAATCGTCCAATCGAATCGACGCTAAAAATTGATTTTAGTGGTTGGTGAAATATCTCGCAGGAGTCTTATTGTGACAGACTTGAGCACAATGAAAGACTATTTTATTTTTTATTTTTGTAATACTAATCAAATCGATTGCAAGTTACAATTAATGGTAAGTCGGAAACCTTAACGCATTTCAACCAATAAGATTTGCGCGTTTAGAGCACATGATCTGACTGACAATTAATTGTAACTTGCAATCGATTGTAACTCTTTCTGCAACGGGGCCCTGATCGTTTTAATGAAGCATACTTTAGTTATACTATTTCCCACCCAAATGTGTGTGTTTTTATTTGAGAAGTACTGCCTGTTAAAGTTGGGATGGGTATGTATTACCAAGAACTAAACTTAAATTTAAAGTACTTTTTTATTTTTGAGAATGCTACCCATCCCCAATCCCCTTTCATAAAAAAAAATGAATGATTAAAAAAAAAAACTTTTACAATCGAATCAAGATCCGAACTCCATCTAACCGAGTTCTGTCTAAATGCTTGTTTGTTTTTTTAATCACAGAGGCATTATCCACTGAGCAACTGTTTTTATGAAGCGAAAAACAAAATATTGTTATGCCAAGAGAAATATGAATATTCATGAGCCACACTCTACTGTTTGCAATTTACATACTATGAATATTCACAGAGCACACATTTACATAGAATAATAATGATGGGTACTTGTTTTTTTTTTGTACAGTATGCGTACCAATGAATACAAATGAATGAATACTATTAAATGTAATTTCTGGCATCAATGCTGCGTTTCCACAAATTCACACAGAGCACGTTTACCTAGAATACACACCAAAACAAATGTTTTCCAAACAGAGTGATTGAAACGTGTATGTATAGGCCCCTATGTATGTACAACATCTGTGGCATAATGCATATTCATGAGCAGATTATCTCGGATTGCAGTTTTCTTAAAGTTGCACGGATATTTCCTTATCGATTTCAGATTCCTCCCCCTTCTTTCATAAATGAAATTTCCGCATCCTTATTTCTTTCTCGTTGGGGTTAATGAGTTGCTCTTATGATCAAAACATCTGAAGTAAACATGAAACTAGTTACTTTTCACCTTTTCTGCAACTTGAAAGCAAGACAATCGCACCCTAAACATGCACTATACCACTTTTTATTTACTTTAGCATTTGTCACTGAAAGCCACCATAAAAGATTTATCGCTTGAAGGGATATCGATAGGTTCATAATACACATAGATTACTATCATTGTGCTGCACGGCGATGATAAATGGATAACTGGATAAATACTAAACATTAATTTACTACATACATTCTACATGGATAAAGACTTGATATGGAGCAGCTTTTGCAATTTCATAAAACGTGCACAAGTGACTAGACTTTGATATTATTTGCAGGTTTTCGTCAATAATCTCTCGATGATCTAAGCACGGGATTGAGTAAAACCCTCTGCGACTACATGTATAAATGCAATTTACGCTCACTCACCAATAAATATTTCCAGCAAAACACTTAAAAAGTTGGATACAGTTTTTGTACAACGATTCTCGCTACCACACAGACACTATTCTACTCATTAGTGAAAAAAACTTTACATTACATGATCTTGTCAATGTTCAAATTTATATATATTTGAAATATATGTATAATTTCCAACTCATCAAAACGTCTCGCACTCTTTAGAAGAACGCAGCAGCGTCTAGGCGTCAAAAACAAAGCTAAAGCTTAAAGTCGTGAATTGTATTAAGTCATAAAGTGTGGCAACGTCTTGTGGGGATTAATTACTCTTGCTTTACTGTCAAAGTCGCGTTTTATTTTGTGTCATTAAAATAGGTTAAGCTAAATCTACAACTCCTCGTTTGTTAAATTTCTATTACAGATAGTTTTGCATATCATGTAGGCATTCTTGTAAACAAAAATTACTATTATTGTCAATGAATAAATATGAAATACGTCACCAGTACAGAAATGTCCAATCATTGCTAGTACATACATGTACATGAATTATATTACCATGAGTTTTCCTTGCTTTTTTGTTTACATAAAAGCGAAACGGGAAAAACTTGCAGCTTGGATTGGTCACAAAGTAAAAATTGACATCTCTTTTTCAAAAAAAGTTAGATAATACACATTAAATTGATATGCACAAAGTTTTGTAGTCATGCAATAACATCACACTGAATATCACGTGTGAAAGTCTTTAATAGTTTGTAAGTCCTTTGTGAACCCTTCCTCTAGGTACATTAATGTCAAAACAAAATTATTCCAGCAGTGTTCACCCCTTTAAACTAACGTGCTAAACATGGATATTGTATTGCAGTTTAAAGCTGAATTGATGGCTCTATATTTTCTTACAAAACTGTAACCGTGTAGCTTTTTCAGTGAAATAGCCAGTACGAAGCATAACTATGTTGATGCTGCTTACAATGTGTTTTAAAACCATACTGACATTTGAGCTTTTTTTTTTTTTTTTTTACTTCCAACGCAATACAAATTTTGGTTATTTTGTTTTGGAGGCTATACACATTATGGTATAAGATGTTATTAATATCAAGCAGTAATGTCAAACGTTGAGTGTTTGTGTCAATCATTACGCTACAATATTATTACTGCATGTCAGCAATGTTAGTATATTAGAATGTCTGTTTTTTTCGTAGCCGTCCTGCAAGTTCCATTATTTGATAAAGTCCACATTTAATCGGGGATGGGTGCGTGCGTAGCAACACTAGCGTTACCGACGCCGACTACTGCATGTCGGAAGTATTTGTACGTGGGGTTTTTGGTAGCTGTACATTTTCGTAGTGCTTTTATTTGATAAAGTCCACATTTAATCGCAGATGGGTGTGTGCGTAGCAGCGCTAGCGTTACCGACGCCGACTACTTCATGTCGAAGTATTTGTACGTGGGGTTTTCATAACCGTTCTGCTGCATGGCGACGATGTGCCTCTGCTCGACGGTCAGGTTCGGGTCGATCTCCGTGAAGCCGCTGTTGACCGGCGTTCGTCGCGTCTTCCGTCGCACGATCAGGACTGCGATGACGAGTACGGTTGCCACGGCGAGAACACCGCAAGCCAGGCCGAACGCCATCATCGGCTCAGAGTGCAGCTGCATGCGTTTCTGGGTCACAGACTGTAACAAGAACGGGGAAATGAATGAAAATATAATTTTTTAGGGGGTTATTTTTTCAAGGTCACATCACACGCATGAAAATAATCAGCTGAAATTTGTTTAACATTGAACTCCATGCGTCTCTTAATCACGGACTGTAAATGAGAACAAGGGAGAAAAATATCAATCATATTTTCGGGGGGGGGGGGGGGGGGCTACTTTTCAGGCTCATGCGCATGAAAATAACACAATAGAATGTGTTTAACATTCAACTCAATACAAATTTACAGGGGCTCCCTTTTTGGCATTTCAGGGACTAATTGCCCAGAGTGTCTATGTATTTTTGTTGGTGGATGCGATTAAACACTAACCCACTTCATAACGATCATAACGATTTTGGATTTGCTTAAACATCAGGAAATGGGAGTCAAATGAACCTGAAAGAAATTCTCCCCAGGGAGTGGAGATGGTTGTGTACAACGTGTGTGGGCTTGACATTGTACCCTATGACCCGGGTATTAAATATGTGACCTTACACCACAAAACGACCGTTATGTCGCGGATATAGTTTCTCTGTTAATAGCTGAAACAGTTGTCTCCTTTGTTAAAGAAAAATACACACTGAATTAGACTATTTACTGCATGTTCATACAAAAAATACCACGATCAAGATGCATTGCTTTTTGTTTGAAAATTGTTTGAAAATTGTTGAAAATGTGGAAATAAATGAGTAAAAAAAAAAAAATTGAACCCATCATTATCATTAATAACATTATGTACTCACGCTATCAATGCTGTCTGCGCCTTGTCTGTTAACAAGTCTCTGCTTCTCGACACGGGCCGCAGCAGCCGACTTCTGGACCTTAGGGGAGGGCTTCTTGGCGACTATCGGTATCGGTATCAGCGGCTGCTGGTCCTCGGTCTCGATCGGTCCCACCAGCTCATCATCGAGATAACTATCAATGGGTTTCACTGCAGGTAGGAAATAATCATGAAAATAATATTTAAAATATATAATTTAATTTACATACAGCTTGACTATTCAGTGCTTTTAACCCTATGCTAACTGGGGGGGGGGTCAATTTGACCCCCCCTCGACTTTTTGCGCGATAATTCCGCAATGCGCGCCGATATTGCCGCGCGACTTCATGAGTTTTTTCATTGAAGTCTTGCGCAACTTTTGAGACCAAATTTGCGACGACCGGGTACTCTGTTCTAAAGTCACATGACCTTTTGTAAGTGAGCGTCGGCCCAAAAATCGTTAAATTTTGTGATTTGTGTACAAATCGTATGGAAATTGGTTTTTCCTATAATAGACAAATCCTTCATTATTTTTCATTCTAATCAATGCAATCATTTGGTCAATAATTTATTCCAGTGAAAAAAACAATAAAAAACATAAGTCGAAAAAACAAAGAAATACATAAGAAATTCCAAAAACAAAGAAATACATAAATAAAATTTTGGCTATCGCAATTTTTAATTTTGAAAACATATTAATTAAGTCATAAAGTATATTTATGCACAAAATTTGCATATTCTGAGCAACATTTCGTGATTTACAGACAAAAAGAGAATTTCTGCATAAATTAGCGTACTTTGGTAATTATTAGGTGCATAATTTGGATATTTATCATTGGATCATTTAAACGAAAACATGAACGCGTCGCTAATACTTCAATGTACCTCCATGCAAAATGTCGCGTGAATCGGACAATCGGTCTTCGAGATCTTAGGGGGGGGTCAAATTGACACCCCCCCCCCCCCCCCAATAAAAACCCCAACTAAAAATGTTACCTTTTATTTATAAGAATATTATATTTGGGTCGTGATACCCTTTAATGCCCTTCTCTTTTTCTCAACCGACGATATCTAGTCAGTTTATACTTCTCACCTGCAATAACTTGGGCCTTCTTCGGAACGGGCGGCACCTCGATCTCAGTCTCGTGGGCGAGCGTCTCTTCCTCTTCCACTACCACTTCCGCCTGTCGGGCTGGGGTGGGTGGCTCGGGCTGGGTCTGGGCAACCGTGGTTGTGGTCTTGATCTTGGGCTTGGTCGGGACGATGGGCTTGGTCTTAGTGGGGATAGGCTTGGTCTTGGTGGGCGTGGTCTTTGCAACCATAGGAGCAATGGTGTCGGTCACCTGTGTCAAGTAAGAGACAAATTTGAAGAAGCTGTTATAATTTTGTAGATTGATGGCGCAATATAATTACTGGACTTTTATCGTCATCGTCGTCATCGTCATCATCATTGTAGTGGTCATCATCATCATCATCATCGTCATTAGAGTAAATACGGCAAAGTTTCATTCACTCCAATTAATTGTCAATTATTTTACAAAAAACAAAATACATGCTATCTAGCAATACTCTTAACTTTGACTAACCCAGCGATATTTTTTGTTCATACTGTTTAATTATTGAACAAGACATTTACCGCAATTGAATTACTCGGAAGAGGTGAAGATAATAGACTTTCTTGAGCATTTGATCAGCAGGTTTAATCACAATTTTCTCAAATTGGTAAAAACAAATTTATATTGATTTTTGTCATTTACACCCTTCAAATCCCTTCCTCTTCAATAACTTCATCCTACACCTGTCCTAGGTTGCAAGATCTAGTTGGAACCAGGGGGTGTTTCACAAAGATCCTAAGTTGAACTTAACTCTATGTTGGACTTGACTATTATGGAAAGCCATTTGTAGCCTTGGAATACAATATATTAAAAAGCAACAAAGCAAGAATGTTAGACTTTTCATCAATGTTGCATCAAGAAAATGAAATCTCCTTGATAATAGAAAATATTAATGATTTGAATCAACATTTTATGCCTTTGAACAAATTTCAAAGAAACTAATGGCTTTCCATACTTTCTAAGTCCAACTTAAAGTTAAGTTCAACTTAGGATCTTTGTGAAACACCCCCCTGGTTAACCCATTCAGAGCTGGTCCAAAAAGTACTCAGGCTTCATAATATTGAAAATGCATACAGAAGTCTCCACTTTATTGAGTACTAGGCTTTCGCGAGGTATATTTGTCACCCCTAACAGGTGTACCCAATAAAGTGATGACAAATTTCCATAGAAACCAACGAAACGTTGGTCAAATCAATACCCCTTTAACAGGTGTACAGTTAGGCAGAGGAAAATGTATTGAGAATGCATCTTATACCAGAGTCAAAAAGTCTTCAATGGTAAAAAAAACACAATAAATCCAAAATCTCTTCTAAGAACTTAATCCCCATCCTGTCCTGCATTAATTCAACGGAGATTGCAAAATCTATTTGGGAACAGGTGAACCCTTTCAGAACTGGTCTAAAAAGCTCTCTGGGCTTGAGTCTATTGCGAATGTGCATTTTATACCAGATTCAAAAAAGTCATTGATGGCTTTAAAAAAATAAGAAAACAAGAAAAAATCCTCACCTCCTCAAGAATTTCCTCCTCTACTTCTTCTTCGTCATCGTCCACCACCTGTTCAGGTTGAATGTCAAGAGGCTCTTCAAGCTGGGGCTCCTCCACCTCCTCCACGTTCTCGACGGGGAGCGGTTGGGGGATGGGAATCTCTGTTGCCTCGGCAACCTCCTCCTCCTCCGTGGCCTGGATGAGGGCTGCATCCTCGGGCGCGTCTCGGGTGCTCTCCAGGAGAGCATCTGAGGAGTGGTTTGAAGGATGAGAGTTTAGGGTGTAGTCCTTACAGTATCACAAGTTATGAAAGGAACATTTGACTTCATGCACGAACATGTATGTTGAGAAATAAATGCATATTTGTGAATGTGAGAATGAATAAGAATGTGAGGGTAAAATAATAGGTTGACAATGATGGTGGTGATGATGGAATTGAGGATCTTTACTATAATAATGATGGTGATGATGGTAATGATGATGATGATGATGGTGATGATGGTAATGATGATGATGATGATGATGATGATGATGATGATGATGATAATGAAGGTGATGATGGTAATGATTTTTTATTTATTTATTTCTACTCCACTCATGGGATGGATTGCCCTTGTCGGCTACAAGCTGTATTTCAAATGGGTTCAATAATATATGATGATATTGATGATTGCCTCTGCAACCTCCTCCTCCTCCGTGGCCTGGATGAGGGCTGCATCCTCGGGGGCATCTTGGGTGCTCTCCAGGAGAGCATCTGAGGAGTGGTTAGATGGATGAGAATTTAGGGTGTAATCCTTACAGTATCAAATTATGAAAGGACCCTTGAATTCATACACATGTACATTTTTGTTAAATGTATCGTGTAACTTTGTTGACATGTACAAAAACTGACAAAGGGTAGATAGATACAATGTGAATTTTGAGTTCCGATATGTCCACTGAGTGATGTGTGAAAATTCCATGAAGAATGGATGTTAGTTATATGGCCGATAAACCAGCAAAAATTGCAGAGTGATACTTCTTTATGATAGTATTACTAATGATTATGATGTCAATGAGTATGACAATGATGATGAAGATGAAAAAGCTATTGATGACGATGATTCTGCTGCTTATGATGATTACACTAAGACCTATCATTGCACTAAATAAGAATTTGCATCATTAACAAAAAAAAACCTACCTAGTAAATAACTGTCTATGTACTTACCGACTTTGGGCTTGAGATCAGCATACATGTCGGGCAAGGCCTTCATCAGCCCAATACTCTTGGCTACTTCCATGTCAAGGGTCGTCAGCTTGTTCAGCGTGTCGTGCTTGTGTTGGTCGGCCTTCAGCGGGTCGGTCTGACGCAGGTGTTTGTAGTGTCCGATGAAATGCTGGCGCGCCTTCTGAACGGCGTGTAGGTAGCGACGCAGGCAGTGGATCACTTTCCTTGCCTAGAAAGCAAAATTGAAAAAGATTGAAATAGTGATTTAGGTTTTGTTTTACAGAAGTTCAATCTACAAAATGAGTTTGTAGTGACAGTTGAAATGCTGGCGCGCCTTCTGAACGTCGTGTAGGTAGCGACGCAGGCAGTGGATCACTTTCCATGCCTAAAAAAGCGACGTTGAAATGAATGAAATGTTAAAATTCTTACTAAACATCCACCAAGGAACTATAAAACAGCTTCTCTTTTTTTTAAGTAGATGATTGATCAAAGCCCATAATTGGAAGTTAAGCATCTAATTATCCGATTGTACCACAACACATCCAAAGGTGTGTATAACATGTATATCATAAAATACTAGAAGCTGGAACAAAAAATACAAATAATGGAGAGATTTTGAAAAATGCAAGAGGGGCTAAAAAATAATGTGAAATGAAAGACAAAAAGAATGCTAGATAAAAGGAACACAAGCAAGCAAGTACAAGTTTCAAGCAATCGGTACCATAGAGGATAAATGAAAGAAAAGTGTACATCAGGCGGAAAAACAAATCCCACATTAAAAGTAACTAAGAGCAAGCGATCGATGCAAAGTTGGTCTCTATTTTCTGGGTATTAGATATATATTCCCTTTTTTGTTCCTTTTGGTAAAATATCTGTACTAAACTTACATGTGGTTGTGCTTTGCCGGATCGCAGGGATGATTCGTAGGCGTCGTAGGCAGATTCGATTTTCTCGCGCAGACTGACCTCCACGTGGACCTGGTGCGCCTCCCTCAGCTCCTCATTCTCCTCAGCGTTCTCAGCCTCCATCGTTCCGATCGTCTGCTCGAACCGCGCAGTCATCTCCTTGCGCATCTTTTCCGCGGCCTGACGAATAAAGTATTACAGCAACGGTAGCATTATTAACAATTAGGCAACATTTTAAAAGTTATGCTTCTAATTCAGCTCTACTTACATTTTGCCTCTCATTTTTATCAAATTGAGTTCTATTTTCTTGTAAATTGCATTCATGAACTCCATTTGTATCCTTGCGCACCTTTTCCGCAGCCTGGCAAGTAAAGAATTAAATCAACAATTGGATTAAAATTTGAATGATAATATTCACTGAGCTTTTGCTGATTTGCCTCACCTATTTTCACTTCTGTTACTGATAAGTGCATAATCTGTGTTTGACTGAACACTGGATGCTGCCACGTTTTCCATCTGTACCATATGAAATGTGACCGAACAGCCCAAAATGAGATACTCCTCGACATTCTTCATGTTTGAGTTATGTATACCATCTTGTTCTCCATGTCTTAAGCTTTAATTTGATGTTTAAATCATAATTTTTGGTAGCTTGAGCACCGAGATACAACTATTTTAATGTGGAATAGATAAACGGCAGTGGAAAAAAAAATACGGAGAAAATCGCTTTTAAAGAATACGGTACGGTTTGCTCCGGAACTCATGTTGTCCGCATCTAAATAGCGCGAATGTCAGCAAAATTCACCAAGTCCAAGTCCATGGAAACGGTTAACCAATCACAGTGTAGTTAGCATAATAGACCCGTCTCCGATCGATAACCGCTTTTCGTGAAAACGCGGCTATTGATATCACCCCGCCCGGCCCCGCGAGAAGACGGGGCGGACTTTGATGATTAGATCAGGGAGCGGCCGCTCGAGAGTTTTTCAGTCCGTCAGGCCATCCGACAAAGTAACATACTCTGAATTAACAAAAATAGCTTTCACATCGCGGCACAAACTTTTGAGACTTACGAGTCTTTTCATAGAGATAGTAAACGAGCAGGATGCAAGATAATGTCCATTCCGGTGTGGATTTTGAACGCTAATCGCAGTCGAATAGGCGCGGCGCGTTACTACACAATGGACGGATTATAATAGTATAGGCGCGGTGTTCAATGCAGGGCCTGGGCGCGGCGTAGCGGGTATTCAGCAGGGGATCGATGCGATCTGTCATTGCCGCCTATAGTATAAGCCTTACCCCTCCTCTATTATTTGGATGATCCACTGTGTCAGCTTGGGTCTAGTTATTTAGCACAAAAGAGTGAATGTCCACATCAGATTTTGCATCTGTTAATTAGCACAGTTTTTAAAGGGAAAAAAAAAAATCGGCTTTTCAAAAAGTTGTTGGGAAATTTCTATCTTTGTATTGTATTACTGTGCTATTTTGTTTATGTGTTAATGTCTGTTTTTGTTAATAATTTCTATAATACTTATCTATAATAATTATCATATCCATGAGTATCGTTTTCATTGTTGTTGTTGAATGTTGATGATCACGATGATGATAATCTTAGTGATGATGCATGTTGATTCAATCATCGTCCCCGGCAGTCCCCGGAGTCCGGCGGCTGTCAAATGATCTAACGCCTCCAACACTTCTTTCTCACGCTGCATGTCCAATTTACGACGAGGTAAATTTGTTTGAAAAAAATGCCACGAAATCGAATCAAAAATATTTCGAATACGTAAAATAATAATGCTAACGATAACCTATATTTTGCAGTCGAAACTATAACCGTAAAAGGCAAAAAAAAAAAATCTGTATTGAGCGATGACGAGTGCGTAGCGAAATGATCTGACGTTCCAAAAACTTCCGGGTTAAGGGTTGTGCCTGTGCTCATATCGATCTACTAGTAATTACCATACACATCCACACAATGCATCACACCATTACACACCGATGTTCTATAGAAATCGGTGCCACACACGTACACCGAACCGTACATAGCCGCACGCGCTCTACATGTATAATAAACTATAGAAAGCCTGCAATAACGATAAGCCAATGAACGGCGAGCGGTTACTAGGGGGCGGAGCTTCGACGTCTTTCCGTTTAGCTCTTCGCATCGCTCGCTCGCTAAGCAAAAGCAAAACGAAAAAAGTGGATAAACATGACTCCAGAAAAATGATAAAATTTCATATTTAGGTTTACTATTTTGGTCTGAAATTTTCACACATGATAGATTAAACTATGGGGAATCTTATAAGACAAAAAAACAAAATACTCGATTTTTTTCATTTCATTACTTAATAGTCAATTTTCTCGGTTTGAGCAATCCCGACTTGTATCTCTTTTTGAGCTAGCCAAACACAAATGTCATCTGACCTTGCACTAACAAAAGCAGTAATAGGTAACCCGATTTTGTGTACGCTCAGATGACGTTTCATGGGTTCCATTGGAAAACATGGTAGCCTCTGCTTGCCAATTTGCCTCACCTCCTTGTCCTTGTTCTTGAGTTGTTCGTAGTGCTCCTGCGCCTCCTGCCACTGCTGCATCACGCGCGCCATCTTGGATTTCTGGCCGACGGACAGACGCGACTTGGCGTCCACGAACGCCTTCTTCTCGGCACCGCCGGCGAGGTCGGTCTCGGTGAAGTACGGGTCATCCAAGAGGTTGTTGTCGACCTGTGGCTTAGTGGCTGTGGAGGAAATTTTACCAAAAGAGAGAGAGAAAAAAATTACTTCACATCAATGTTTCTTTTACTTAAAAAAAGGACAGAAGTATGGGTCATCCAAGAGACTGCTGATAACCCCACAAATGAAATGTATTATAAACATTTGCACTAAATCTCCTTAAATATTGAATACATGCATTTTTTCCTTTTCCCCGAAAAGATGTGTTTTTTTCTTTTCCCTGAATAAATAGGATAAATAGGAGCGTCCGTCTCCTCCTCTTCTTCCTCTCCCTCCTCTCCAGGCTAGGGACGTGGACAGGAGGGGGGCAGCAGTTGTATTCCACCCCCTTGAACTGGTCCGTCTGGCAAGGGAGTAGCACCCCCGTCAAATCCATGATTTTTATTCAGGTTTTTCATCAAAAAGACAGCAATTAAAAGCTAAACTCACCAACATTATCCCTCTCTGGCGCAACGTCCGTCTCCTCTTCTTCCACTCCCTCCTCTACAGGGGTAGGGATGCGGACGTAGGGAGGGGGGCAGCAAGTGTATTCCACCCCCTTGAACTGGTCCGTCTGGCAAGGGAGCAGCATCCCCGTCGAGTTGATGGCCATCTTCTTGTTGAGGCAGTCCTCGTTGGCCACGCCCTTCCAGTAGGCGGGCTCGCGGCAGATGTTCTCGTCGTGCTTGTGGAAAAACTTGCACACGTTGAAGACCATGAGCGCGTCACTCTCAAATGGATCAACTGATTCAAGAAAAAATAATTTTGACAAAAAAGAAAATGTATAAACATATTGCTTGTGGAAAAATGTGAACACATTGAAGACCATGAGCGCGTCACTCTCAATTGGGTCGACTGTTAGGTGGAAGTATAGTTTGTATAAAGGAAAAGGCGGTTCCTAAATGGGAGGACTGAAAAATAAGCTTATGATATAAACCAAGGATGGCATTATTTGTACATCAAGTCTAATCAGTCATCCCGTTAAACAGTCAGTCAATCAATTAACCAGTCTGTTATTCTTTTTATCAATTTATATATCTATCTAATTATGTATCAGTCAGTCAGTCAGTCAGTCAGTTAAGGAATTAATGAAAGAATGAAGCTTTTTATATTCATTAATCTATAAAGTATGTTATAACTAAAGATAAATAATAATATAACTATAAAAATATGGATAAAATAATATGCATAATATAAATGTATTTATATACATGTACATCTATCTTTTATGTATCCATCATCTTGTTTTTCATTTCATAGCTCCTTCTTTAATCCATCCATTCCTAACCAATCTACAAATATTCATCCACCTATTACATTATATCCATTTTTCCTAGTCCTTTCTTCCATCCATCCATCCCCATCCGACTTATTTCTTTCTTTCCTTCTATCAATCTTACCCAGGCATCTGTAGTAGGTGACCTCTGCTATGCTGGTGCACTCCTCTCCAGTGTCATAATCTTCAACCTATTCAGCTATACATATTCATGAATCTATCAATGCACCAATCTACAAAATTCATCCACCTATTATACAAGGCCCGCTGGCCCGGGGCCAGTGAAATTGCACTTGGGGCCAGCAAAATGTATAAAAGTCATATTTTGGTGGCCCGATCGGGCAAGCAGATTTGCAACCCGACATTGACAAACTGAAAAAATCTTATTTTCTTTTATTCCATGCTTCATCTGTAATCATAGGTTTGATATTAGGAAAGAGTGATATTTTGAATAGTAAAAAGCTTACTCATGAAATACAATTTTGGGGCCAGTAAATTTTCTTTCGGGCCACCAGAATAGGGGAAGAAACTATTTCACTGGCCCGACCGGGCCACTGACTAAAAAGGTGAGTGTGGAGCCCTGTAATTATATATCCATTTTCCCTAGACTTTGTACCCTCCATCCATCCCCATCCGACTTATTTCTTTCTTTCCATCAATCTTACCCAGGCATCTGTAGTAGGTGACCTCTGCTATGCTGGTGCACTCCTCTCCAGTGACCGGACACCATTGTTCGATGACCAGCGGCTCGCTACTGTCCACTATGTTGGTTACGGCCGAGTCGGGATATTTCTGAAATGATAGCGAAGAATTCAAGATTAGATTATACTACATTTATTTGGAAATATTGGATGCAGATATATTTGAATGCTAACAGTTATAATTTATGTCTGAAAAGGCTACTGTATCTCTGAATTTTTAAAAACGTATACAAAATAAATAATTGTTTTATACATTCATACAATATCAAAACCAAATAATATGCATATTAACAGTCATAAATAATCATTTATTTTTGGTATGAAAAGGGTATGATGCAGTACATAGTGAGCGTGTGAATAACCAGTGCTGTAGACAGGTGTGGCCTCAGCCAGGCATGTGCTGGAAGCAGACAACCTGCCATAAATCAATACTCAATACCGCCCTCGTGTGGACTTTTACACACAACAAATATGTACGCATACATATGATGATGATCGATCTATACAAACTGTATGTACATGTACATGTACAGTGTTAATGTACTACATGTATCCTGTGCACTTTCCCTCTTACCTATTGAAAACAAAACTAATTTCATACAAGTGGTAATATTGTACACAAGTACATATAGGTACATTTAAGTTTGTTGTACATGGCACTTGCCAACAAACAAAAAATATTGTACTTGAATTATATAGCGCTAAATATTATTGATCATCATAGATCTCTAAGCACTTTACAATGAAGATAAGTTACCAAATAATTATATGTTCCTTCCTTTTACTCTCGTTTTACTCTCTCATTTCCTTGTCTTAAATTATATATTAAATCAATCAATATAATAATAATAATAGCTTGCATTATACCATCGTGACATAACTCACAACCTGATAAACATTCAAGACACCATATTTTAACACTTGTAACAGAAAGATAATAGCATAAAATTGTAAGTCTAACATTATCTGCGAAACCTTGTTGTTTAACTCTGAAATGTGGTCTCAGAGGGAGTTTTAATATGAATATGACCTGGTTTTTCATATCCCCTCTTTATCTAACTTTTCATCTTCGTATAAAGAAGGAAAACAAATCTATTTCAGTCATAATCTGTTTCTTTCATCGATCCATTCTCCACCCTCTTAATATTACCTTCATTTCAATTCATACATAATTATTTGTCTCTTTTCTCGTTATCTTTTCCTCCTCACTCTCAATATAACTTTCATCCCATCTGTTTTGCATTGAACTCTACGCAAATTTATGGGGGCTGTTTTTTTTTTTAATTTCTGGGACAATTTTGCCCTGAGCCCACCATGTTGTTTAATTTAAATAGACTTGTATGGCCCAAAATCAGAGCTTTGAAACATGCTTCAAGCTATCAAGCTAAATGTTTATCAAATGAAATGAAGAGCATGAAACGTTGATCCTGGGCAAGGGATGTCCATTCAATCACACTCTCTCATGGACCGCAGAAAAGGGGGGGGGGGGGGGGGGGCTGGAGGGGGTGCAGCCCCCCCCCCCCCCCCCCCACACACACACATGCATACACACACACTAAAAAACAAACAATATAATACATGTATTTTAAGCCATTATCCTCACCCCCCTAATCTACATGGCAAACAAAATAAATAAATAACAAGCCATTACCCCCCAGTCCCCTCTCTATTATAGTCAAGCAACCAGGGTAGGAAACATACGGGGGCTGAGGGCGACTTTGCCCCCTAATTTTCAAAATAGCCCCCTAAATTCAGTAGGTAGCCCCTAAAATTAACATAGGGTATTATGTTACATAATATTTTGTGATATGCATCAGATTGAAAAAGTAGCCCCCTCAAATAAAATAAAATAATTCCTGCATTGCAAGCAACCCCCCCTCCCCCTCCCACCCGACAACTCTCAAAAATGTTCCACGGCTGCTGTCACTTTATTACTTGGCAAAAGGACAGTTCTGCGCCTCCAGGTTTCCGAGAAACGGTCTGTAAATTGGAAAATCTAAATTAAATTTTGTTTGCACCACCACCCCCATTTCGCGCCATTTGTATTATACAAGAGAATGATGTGCTAATATTAGGCTAAAATTGTGAGCGTGTGGAAACTGAAATGATTATGGAGACTGAAATAAAAGTATAAACAAATTACAAAGAAATAAAGAGTTACCTGAAGCTGTTTATTACAAGCAATTGTTATGTTAGTTTTATGGTACATCGCAAGATTTAATTGAAAATGGAAACATTATTTTTAAATCACCTTTCCTTTAGTATCTCTTATAGAAAAGAAATTCCTCTGTGTCATCACAGTTTCTTAGCACTGAGAAAATATAACCTTGTGGTATTTCTTTCATATATTAAAGGGACTTAGTAACATTGTCCAAATCCTCAAAATAAAATTGTAATTCTAGCGGTTCCTTTATACCTTGTTGTATTCGTATTAACAATAAAATCATGGGACAGCTTTCGGTTTTTCAAATTTCCCTTTCATTACAAAGATATGTATGATTGAAGTATTTAGATAAGAAAATCTCCGGGCGAGATTTTCATCCCTGTACAAAGTGAATGCAGTGAGTTGGTGAATATCACCCAATATCACTTTGCATTTTCGCTCATTACTTGGCCATACATTGTCCATTTGACCTGAAATTTTCACACAATACCCTGAGGACATATGAGATAACAACAGTATACATTGCATCAACCATTCATCAGTTTTTGCACATCTCAACAAAGTTACTAGATCCCTTTAAATACAAAAATCAAAATTGACTTTATTTCAATCAGCATACATTTTTAATACAATTACAATTTTCTCATGTTTCCTAATTGAACAAGTTCTTATCTGCCCCAAATATTGACTGATTTTGAGGTAAAAACATGTAAATTCAATCTCGTTTATCACAGACTGCCCAGGGCAAATGTTTCCAATTGGAATTTTTCAAATTGTTTACTTTAGATTCAGGGATGTTACTCTGGTCACAACTTTCTAAAGAAAACCATAGAAACTTGCGACCTTCTACCACAAAACTGTTTGAAAATTTAAACCGCAGACCTCGAATTAGTATGGAGACCATTAACAGCATGAATATAATTACCAGCCAATAATTGCCTACTTATTCCTGGACCACAAAGAACTATAAATGGACCACTGACATCAATAGCATCAGTCCATTATGGGCTTAGCCTTCAGAGACTGTTTCCACTTTAATAGAATTCCTTCACCTTTGTACAGTTGCGTAGCTAGGGGGTGCATGTGCCCCTTCCCACCCCCCTCATAATTTCCTTTAAAAAATAACAAACATAGGGAAAATCTGTATAAAATTAAAGAAATACATCAAGTGTGGACTACCCTACCCCCCCCCCCCCCCCCCCCCCCCTGGCTCCCATCAGTCCAACTACTCTACTCCACTGTAAATCGTGCACTATTGGCTATTTTGGAAAGGCTTGCCCATTTGATTAATGTAATGGTATATGGTTAACCCATTCAAGGCTGCCCCCCACCCCCACTCCGTTTATGCATTTCTCAGGCTTTTTTTTTGGAATCTGGGGAGGGGAGGAGGGCCAAATTCCTCCTAATCATTGCATTATCCATTGCCCACACTACAGGAACCTGGTGGGTCCTGAATAATTATTCACTCAGATACATTTGTGGATTTTAAAATATAGTAGAGACCACATAACGCGTTAACTTTTCCACTGCAGCAAAAAAAAATCCAAAATCATGCTGGGATTTGTGGTACATCCTAGCTATCCCATAGGGCCTTGTAAATTGAGGGTCGTGACCTCTTGCCAATCAGGCTAGAGCAGAGTGATAGGAATCAGCGGCTGCATTAATTACTGTGTTTGGCAGAAGCACAGAAGAATGACACCCCCCCCCCCCCCCCTCTCCCTGCGCACACACACACACACACACACACACACATGCACAGATAATCTGTATCAATTAAGCCCTTGCCATATGGAAACCGAGTGGGCTATGTACAACAAAGTCTATAGATGGCGATTTCAGAATCTCAAAGGGAACAGGTTAATGGTGATGCCAGTGAGCTACAATTTGTGAGCCTGAAAATTGTGCCATGATACCTGATTTGTGCAGAGAATGGTAGAATGGTAGAATGGTAGAAAATGAGCCTGATCGAATTCCTAGAACACAAGGGCCTGAATTCTGGCTTTTGCCTGAAAAGTGGCATCCCTGAATTAAAAAGCCATTGAATTACAATATGCACAGTAATTTACGAGTAGAAGATAGCAGTAACATTCCATAGGATACAATCCTTTCAAACTGACAGTAATTGCTGATGTGTTTCTTTATTTTTATAGAAATGGAAGAAATTATTATCTTGAGGAAAACAAAGTACAGATAAAGGCAGAAGCCTATCATTGGTGTTAATGTAAATTCCGTGTGTGGGTGTTTGTTTCAGCAGGCCCTAAGTACTGTTTTCTGGCTATTGCAATATGGTGCTCATGAACTCCACAAAATCAATTATCATGACATTTTCAGTTCCAAATTGGATGCTACCCGTAGAAATGTAATTCCATGTGCTATTTGTGGATATCCTTGGCAATACTCTACTTCATTAGACAACCAAGTTGTCCTTAGCCTGTTCACAAGGCCCTCATGTATGAGCTGAATGCATGCCAGGAACCAACTGGTGAACGTGACCAACACAAGAGTAGCCGCAGCCGGAAGGCCTTTTCGTATCTATTTGTCCGTTGAATTACATTTGAAAATTGATGTATTCCTCTATTTAAAGACCTAGATTAGCTGCCAATTAGGATAGCATGTTTTCTGGGGCCCTTTTGGGAATTTTGGCGGCTAAATAGCTCTAAACCATCATGTCGGCCTACACTCAATGCCTGGACAACTCATACCGAGTAGAAAATTCATGGAAATGTTAACATTCGTAGTGCGTAGTGCGGGTGCATGACAGTGGAAAGTGACAGGCGCAATCTTCCACGGATGCAAAAAGGCCTCAAGTCTGCAGCTCCTCCACTACGCTCGACATATCCTCCAACCAGTCATATCTGACAATCAGACGCGAGGCCTGGTTAAAGGGAGTGATCCACTTTTGCAAGCCAAAAAATATAAGTTGCCATATTAACCTCAAATATTATAGATCATGATTTTTAGAATTTATTCTGAAAAGATTATGACTTGACAATGTATTTTGGCGGAGTTATGGATTTTATGATTTTTTTTTTTAGCTATAGATTAATAAAATGAGGGACGTCGATTTACTAACCAATCTCACAATAATCTGTCTAGCGCCCGTTACGTTCGCTGTTGGATAGTGTATTTGGTATTCATGCGATGCGACAGTTTTAGTGCGGAGATAATCATAGTAAAAATTGCCCGGGTTCGACGTTCGATCTCCGGTAGGCCTAGTCTACAGGCCAGCGCAGCCGGAGCCGGCCGGGCGCGCGGCCGGGCGAGTAGCTAATCTGGCAGCTGGATCTTATGTACCGACCGCGCGCGCGTACGTGCGGTAACGTACCATAGAAGTAGTATATAAATAACGTACGCGCAATATATAGCTAGCATGCATGCATAGCGCGCGCAATGCATTACGTACGTTACAATAGTCATTCACGATATCACGGATACAAGACGCTAAATTTACGATTGAAGCCTTGAAATGGAGGAGGATCAGGAGAGAGAGGAGAGGAACGGAAGCGTGGCCGTGGTCGTGGGAGACCTGCTGTTACTGTTATATGCCGTACGAAAAAGAGAGCAAGGCTGACGAGGGACGAGACGTATCGACTATCGTCTGAACGTGAGGAGAATAAACGTTGACTTGGACGTGTACGTGTACGAAAGGTGGTGCGAACTTGCCCAAGGCCCGGGGAGTTACGGTTCGTGAGCTTGCCAGGGTTCTGGTGGAGGATGCTCAGACGGTGCAGACAGCCCATGACCAGGTCGCGTCTACTGAATGTGAAGCTATAAACATCGCAGGGTGAGTGATTATTTATGCCTGTATTTTCTTTATAAACTATTATTATTCTATTGAACTCTAGTGAATTGAAATCGTAACGTAATGTTTCTTTCCTTTGAGTTTGAATATTTGTTTACTAAAAATAAAATAACTAAAACTAAAAGTAAAGCCAAGCCAAGCCAAGGACAAGGACAAGGATTATGAATGATGTATATTCCAAAACTGCAGATTTTCACTTCTCTTCGACATTTGAAGAATAATTTGGACCATTTTGGTAAGTTCAAATAATACTTGTATCAACAATTTTAGTGCCAGTTATGATTGATTTTGCTGAATTTAAGTTCAGAATTTTGTGTGAAAGTTTGACAAACTTTTTCTGTACTGCCTACTGGCCCACATTGTTCCCTTACAGGGCAGCATAGCTCTGCTCCCTTGTGTGACTAGAACTAAGTTCGTAAGTATGGTAGTCTGTTTGGTTTGTTTACCAATTACCACTATAGACTAGTCTAGCCCTAGGGCTAGGCACTCTACTGCTGATGTACCAGTGTCAGTGATTTTTTTAATTCTTGTTTGCATCACATTCTTGTTTGAAATCAATTGGCTCGTACTACTCACTGTACTATTCACTTATCCCTCGATGGTCTGTTGTAATATTTTGGTCAACATTTATAATCATTCTTTTTATGATTCGCGGCCCCAAACTTTTCGTACTTCGCTGCTGGTAAAATCAATGTTAGCAGGACTTCAAGAGGAGCTATGCCTGTAGCTAGCCAGGGTACTCTTTTCATTCACAAGACGTACCCCTAGGGCCAGGGGTACAAACATTTTTCTTATACTAAGTCTTGTTGTGGTACCTAAGTTTCACTCCATATCAAGCGCATGTCTTTCTTTCCTAATTCTAGACCGAGTACTAGTGCATCTGGCGGCTCTGGCCTACAACACCCACAAGCAGGATCAAGCTTTGATGCAAGGTAAAATTTGAAATTAATTTATATAGTTCATACCACTAATGTAACCAAAGCTTCTCCATGATAGTTTGTAAGACATTGACTCAATTTCATCTTGCCAACCATGTGTTTAAATCAATTACATGATCTCATACAGTTTTGTTTTATGAGTGAAAAATAAACATCTCTCATTAGGTCCCTCAAATTCTCAAAAGCCTTTTTTTATTATCATGCCAAAAACAAATGATGTGGTATAATTATTTGTAAACCATGGACAAGGAAGCCTGTTGCATTTAAAAACTAGCAATCAATCGTAAAGTTATAATGAATGCACCCAAATGCACAAATCTTATTGGCCCAAGCCCCAAGGGCAATTATTGTCTTTAAAGTTGGAATCAGTTGCTACATTTACAACTGTTTGCAATTGTTAAGTGTCTCTATGTATTGAGGTATTAATCTTTAGAAGAGTGAAGATGTTGAATCATCCAGAAAAGAGTACACAAATCCCCATACTAACTTATTTTTTTTTACTGGGGCCAGCAAAATGTAAAAGTAATTTTTTGGTGGCCCGATCGGGCAAGCAGATTTTCAACCTGACATTTACATAATGAAAACAATCTTGTTTCTATTGTGTCGTGCTTCATCTGTAATCACATGTTTGATTAGGAACGAGTGATATTTTGAATTTAGTAAAAAGCTTACTCATAAAATATAATTTTGGGGCCAGTAAATTTTTGTTCGGTCCACCAGAATATGAGAAGAAACTATTTCACTGGTAATCTGGGCCACTGACTAAAAATGTGAGTGTGGAGTCCTGACTATACTATATTATAACAACTATATTTGGGCGTTGTGCGTGAGGCTGACTGCATTAGATTCAAATGTCATTTAATAATTTGTTGGTTCTTATTTATTATTTCAGACCAAGTACCAGCGGATTCCAACCTCCTAAGATCTCCACTCCTGCTGATGCAAGGTAAGATTCGCAATTGTAATTTCTATTATAGTCTACATGTTAGCCATTTGTTACCAGACCAACCAATCAACCATGCATTGAGTTCAATCTCAACAAAAAAAGCTTGATTATTTATTTTGAATCATCCAGAAAAGAGTACACTAACTTATTTTTTTCTGGATGATTCAAAATAAAGAATCAAGCTTTTTTGTTGAGATTGAACTCAATGCATGGTTGATTGGTTGGTTTGGTAACAAATGGCTAACATGTAAAAGTAATTTTTTGGTGGCCCGATCGGGCAAGCAGATTTTCAACCGACATTTACATAATGAAAACAATATTGTTTCTATTGTGTCGTGCTTCATCTGTAATCACATGTTTGATTAGGAACAAGTGATATTTTGAATAATAAAAAGCTTACTGATAAAATACAACTTTGGGCCCAGTAAATTTTAAGTAATTTTTTGGTGGCCTGATCGGCAAGCAGATTTTCAACCCAACATTTGCATAATGAAAAAATCTTGTTTCTATTGTGTCGTGCTTCATGTGTAATCACATGTTTGATTAGGAACGAGTGATATTTTGAATAGTAAAAAGCTTACTCATAAAATACAATTTTGGGGCCAGTAAATTTTTGTTCGGTCCACCAGAATATGAGAAGAAACTATTTCACTGGTAAACTGGTTCTTATTTATTATTTCAGATCAAGTACCAGCGGGTTCCAACCTCATAAGATCTCCACTCCTGCTGATGCAAGGTAAGATTCGCAATTGTAATTTCTATTATAGTCTACATGTTAGCCATTTGTTAACAAACCAACCAATCAACCATGCATTGAGTTCAATCTCAACAAAAAAGCTTGATTCTTTATTTCAACGTTTGTATAGTTCTCTAAGTATTTATAAGGATTACCTTGAACCTCTATTATTTTTTTGTTCTTCTTCTCCTCCTTCAACTTTGTCTTCTTTGTCCCTACTAAGAATCTTGCTCTATGATTGGTCAAAAGTTAATCACGTGATGAAACATAGTTAATGGGAGAAGAAAATTATTGTCACACATTTCAGATGAATCTTTGGTAGTTAAGTGTGGAAAATATACATCTCTAAAGCAGTTTTGCGGAAGTATAACGATCACGACATGGGAAGAATTGAAACGATTTATGTGCTGTGACTGTGAGTGTGACCGTGGGCGTGGCTGAGCTGCGAGTGAATAATGATGTATGATGATGGGTCGCTGGTGCAGTGTCTGGTGATGATTCATTAATTGTTGAGAAAAAACTTCATAGATTCTCAGAAAGGATGTCGATCTATGCTTAACCATTTTGGCTATATTCTCCCTTCATATCTGACAACTCATCTGACTCTGTCACTATCTACAATCGCCTGTCTTTATCGTGTTGATGTTGTTATTGTATAATTTGCATGCAATGATTCATTGATATGAATCCAATTTTAGTATGTTGCCAATTGATATCTTCTTGTTTTTACAGTATTCGAGTTCGGATACCGGTGCAGAATGTCCTTGCTACCGTGCTACATCGTCGATGTCGATGTACAATGTCGATGAACTCCCACGAATTGCGCCCTTGGCCTTGTTGGATGCAGCGCTGTTCATCATCACATCCCATCACCTCTGGACCTCCTACTAAGTAGATGTGCCTAGGGTTAGATGTACCATGTACCTCTTGTAGTAATTGTAGCAAAAAGCAGAGCAGACGATTCAAGGAATTTAAAAGAAAATTGACTGATACATATTTTCATAACGTGAAATAATAGCTGTTGAACATGGCACATGCTTTCTAAGAGAATGGGGATTGAATTGAGAAATTTTGTTTAATTTCAATTGATTTGTTATAGTATTATACATGGTCATATCATGATTGTTTTCTGATTTTGATTGGCATGTGATTATTATAAAATAACAAACATATATTATATTTACAACATTTTGTTCAAACCTTTGATTAATTTTTTTGAAATATTGATAAAATAAGATTCACCTGATTGTGAAATTGTTACTTAGAACATTTTTATTTTCACACAATCAATTTACCAGTGTCTGACC
The DNA here is from genome assembly GCA_037951105.1 of Echinarachnius parma. Taxonomy (NCBI): domain Eukaryota; kingdom Metazoa; phylum Echinodermata; class Echinoidea; order Clypeasteroida; family Echinarachniidae; genus Echinarachnius; species Echinarachnius parma. Next base: position 36,736 of record JBAMJV010010847.1, on the reverse strand, counting down.
GCGCCATCTAGCGGTCAGACATTCTGATGAAGAACAACGAAGATGTTTGAAACGTCAAGCTTAAAAGAAAGTAAGTTGATTGTGTCAAAATAACATTTTTCTAAGTACATGTACTGATAATAGGATTTATTGTGATTTTGAAGTGATCATTACAATGACTTTGCTGAATCAGTGATGGTTGTGATGACAATCCTGAAGATGATTGTGACAATGACGTGATTGTGGTGGTGAGGTGATAATGATGGTGATGAAATTTGTGACAATGGTGTTATGATCGCTACAACAATGGCGTGATCGTGACGATGCAATGATGTCGATGGTGATGATGATGTTGATGATAATGTTGGTGATGGTGATGATCATGATGATATTTGTGACAATGATGATGTTATGATCGTGACGATGCGGTGGCGATGATGTCGATGGTGATGAAGATGTTGATAGTGATGATAATGATGACGATGACGTGATGATCATGGCGATATTCGTGACAATGATGATGTATTATGATCGTGACAACGACGTAATTGTAGAAACATTGTGACAATGATGTTATGATCGTGACGATGTGGTGGCGATGATGTCGATGGTGATGAAGATGTTGATAGTGATGATAATGATGACGATGACTTGACAATCATGATAATATTCGCGACAATGATGATGTATATGAGACACAAATAACGTGATCGTGGCGATGCGGTGGCAATGCGGTGGTGATGATGTCGATGGTGATGATGTTGATGATAATGTTGATAATGATGGTGATGATGACATGACGATCGTGATGATATTCGTAACAATGATGTTATGATCATGATGATGTGGTGTCGATGGTGTTGATAATCATGGTGATGATGATGACGATATTATGACAATGATGATGTTATGATCGTGACAACGATGACGTGATCGTGGCGATGCGGGGGTGATGATGATGTTGATGATAATGATGGTGATGATGATGTTATGATCGCTACAACAATGACGTGATCGTGACAATGCATGGCGATGATGTTGATGGTGATGATAATGTTGATAATCATGGTGATGATCGTGATGGTATATAAGTGACAATGATGATTTTATATGATCGTGACAACGATGACGTGATCGTGGCGATGCGGTGGTGATGATGATGTAGATGATAATGATGAAGATGACGTGACAATCATGATAATATTCGCGACAATGATGATGTATATGAGACACAAATAACGTGATCGTGGCGATGCGGTGGCAATGCGGTGGTGATGATGATAATGTTGATAATGATGGTGATGATGACATGACGATCGTGATGATATTCGTAACAATGATCATGATGATGTGGTGTCGATGGTGTTGATAATCATGGTGATGATGATGACGATATTATGACAATGATGATGTTATGATCGTGACAACGATGACGTGATCGTGGCGATGCGGTGGTAATGATGATGATGATGATGATAATGTTGATAATCATGGTGATGATCGTGATGGTATATAAGTGACAATGATGATTTTATATGATCGTGACAACTTGACGGACAGTTTGGTTTTGACATGGTCATCTATTTTTTTTCTGACATCCATGGGCGGGGGAATTGTTTCTTGAAATTTCGTAAGTAGATAGAGGAATATATATGCAGATTCGAAAAATTATCATGTTTTTGCGGAGTCTCTATTGAAAAGTATGCATTTTGAGGAAATTCTGTAGCGAATTTTTGTCGTTTTTTATTGTGTCGTTTATTAGCAAAATTTCACATTTTTCGTGATCAAATTCTAATTTTGAATACATCTATGAAATCATCAATCCATACTTATGATTATCATTACATTTTTGAGGAGTAAATATCTATAATTTTCGACATATTGGGTTGTAAATTTGTTTACTTTCTTTCGCATAGTACGGCAGATTTGGTTTACTTTATGCAAATTAGCCAAACGTAGTAACTGGATTTCGTCGCGGTATAAAGCTGTGACTGCAGCGCAGAGCTAGCTAGGTACCTACCGTTACCAGTACCCAGTCATGCACACATTATACGACGTGTGCACTACTACTACACAAACACACACACACACACGGTAACATGGCCAAATTGTAGTGTCTTTGACACGGCGCGCCGGCGCACCATATCATACCACTGACCTCTGTATCATACCAACCGAATCGACGGACAGAAATAGCTCGCGCGAGGCGAGATCAAATTACATTCATTGCCTTAGCATTTCAGTAGATGGCGTGCTTTCAAATACAATTCGCTCGCCGACCGAGCGTTCGCAAAGGAAACTTTTGCTCGGAGGGGAGAAAACAGGAGGTTAGTTTTTCTTAGTTTACAGATGAATAGTGGCACTTACAGCTATGAAATTTCATACACATCATAATATTAGTATCGTACAGATTTGTACCAAATTTGAAGAATTTTGGTAAAGTGGATCACTCCCTTTAAAAGGCTATTAAAGTTGTCATATCGTTGGTGATAGTGAAAAGGAGCATTAAGTCCCTTTCGGCCTAAATAAAGTTACACATACCATCTTGTAGGTCTGAGCCTCCTCAATGAATTGGAACATTTTGGAACATTTTCAGAAAATAATGTTCTCTATAAATGTTGGGGGAATATTCATTAAATGTACAATTAAGAGAGCCCAATGGGTTTCTACTTAATAGCTTTCAAACTTTAAACATGATGATCTCCGAAGTACAAAAAGTGATTTAGTGCCCTTCTCTTTCTCAACAGGTCTACTTGATGAATGGCTTGACTGGATTAGACAGCAGGGTGTCTGGCAGAGATAAATCATGAACGGTTTACTGGTCACCCTGTTCACACCCGTGGGTCAGTGGAAATAAGATCTTTACTTGACGAATATGAATGAGGGAGACAGCATTGCTGTTAGACATCTGAATTATTCTATATATTCAAAATCTAAATTATGAATTATTCTCCCCTTAGTTATCAAAATCTAAATAAGATGTACATAGTCCTATGCTTCTTTGCACTGTAAGTCACTGAAAATGCCCAAAAGAGGTTATGATCACACAAGTTTGTGTCAGTAATCTTGAGCTTGTCGTTGCCCAAAACATAATGACATTTAATCAAACATGTTTCGAAAGACATCTTTTTAAAAACTTTTTTATATTTGTGCGTTTTATTGAAAAAATCAAGGCAGATCACAATATTTACAAGTTATTAACATGATAAGAAACAAACATTACTAAACAAATTACTATATTTACAATAGATTAGGATAAATCAAACACAAAAAAATGTTAAATATAAAAGGTACATGTAGATTAACCATCGTTCAAGAGCGGAATTCCAAGACACTTCGAAAGACATCTTAAGAAACATGTGGTCTTTATAAGCAGGTGATCTCCTTACTCCTTAGAAAATGAAAATGAAAAATGCATGCTTCTCTACACTAACTTTCATCTCTACTAGCACGTTCGGGCAAGTGAAATTGTGAATGTTCAAATTTTACTTGCCCAAACATAAAATGTACTTGCCTGCCTGCTTCGAGATGAGATTTAAACCCCTTTTTAATTGAGGAAAATAGTCGCGGTAACGTCCGGACGTTGTCAGGAAGACATTCTACCGCGTCTGTATTAAAAAGGTCCAATCGGGGTGACGTCCTGACAACAGCGCGGTAGGATTCAACCTAGTCGGGCTAGGGTAATAGCGAGGTAACGTCAGGACGTTGTCAGGATGTTAAGCTGATAAACATTGTATTAAAAAGCGCGCAGAACGTTACCCGGGTAGATGACGTCATGGCCGTAAAAAATGTAAACATTGCAGCGATCGCGTTTTGGATCGGGAACATGTGGTACTCTTGTATACAAGGTTGCCAATTTAAACTGCTGTAAGTTCACACACAAACATTATTCCACATACTCCTAATTTTAGACTTAAATTTGCCCAAATAATACAAGTTATAATACTATGAATATAAAAATTGGAAGTTTAACAAGTTTGCATGCTGTGAATTGCACGGAACAGTAGCATTATGGCTACCCACCGCAAATCCATGATTACTGTTGAAGTTTGAAGTCGGATTGAAGAATAATAGATTCGTACCGTACGTGTAAGGAATATAAACCGGTATAGTATTATTACATGCGCTATAATTATGCAGCGAAAAAAAAACTAGCGTGACTATAGTAGACTGACAATTGCGCTCCCGATTGCCTGTTGTATTATATACCCGATATGAATTGACCGTCAACATTTCCCGCGCTAACGTATACCAGCGCGCGCCGATTAGCACATGTCACGCCAGCTGGTCGCATGATGAGAGAGGTGCGGTTGCTATAGTAACCTACCCGTGTGACTCGGAGAAACATTTTTGATTAAAAATGCTGCACAACCTCTCACTGCGTGTTTTACGACATGACCTCCTACTGTTTTTATGGAAATCTCACTCGGGTAAAAGCGAGGTAGAAAACACGTTCTCCAATTAAAAAGGGGTTTTACATGTAAGGTTTACATTCTATTTTCACACTAGGAGAAATATAAGTTGCCTGATCAGGCAAGCAAACTAGATGATTTACTTTACTTGCCCGGCATAAACTTTCACTTGCCCCGTGCAAGCAGGAAAGTGTTAGTGTTGAGCCCTGGGCCTATAGATACCAAAATCAGCCATCTTCAGTTGGTTGAAATGTTATTGTGCATGTGAACACACCTTGGCTGAGTTCCACATAAACAGGAATTCCCATTTGTACAGAATTAATCTGAATTTCCTGGTGAAGATCCCTGGGAAACTTCCCCTGGGAAAGAAAGGGGAAGCATGAGTTGACAGGATAGTTCCATACTCCGGTATCACCAAGGTATCATTTCAAAATCAGCTTCCACAAAGGAGATATTTTCATCAATCATTGCTTCCATTAACCAGGGTTTGAAAATAAGCACAAGCCACTAGCCCGGGGCTACCAAAAGTGAATGTCCGGCCACTAATCTGTTTAAATGTCACATTGAATTTTGTAAATTGCTTTACTGTACAGATTGTCCCACGCGTTACAAAATGTCCCACGTGTGACAAAATCTAATTATTGATTATGCTAATTAGGTAAATGTGATTACTTTTTGTTGCTATGTTATGGATGTCCCCCAAGGTAAATTAGAACTTTGTAGAGTTTCAGAAAAAAAACCTTTTGATTAACGAGTAATCAAAACAATAAGATGTAAAAATGTAACGCGTGGGACATGCTAATTTTGGGACGCATCTAATTTGCAAATTAAATGAGATAACAAGCTGAAAATCATAATCAAACTACCTTCTTGTAATGACTTCAGGCCAAGTCAATAATAAGTAAAGAATTATTACAAGCATTTTAAATATGATTAGATTTGTCTTCAAATCAGATGTCCCACACGTTACGATGATTTACATATTATGCAAATATATTTGATTATTACTACTTATTGGAGACAAGTTTTAAATTTTTGTTTTCAAATTATTAAAATCCAATATCTTAGCTTTAAAATGACATCAAGTTTCACTCGATCACTCGATTGGGTGAAGATGAAAATTCACCCCCTTGGGAACAAATGCCTTGGACTTGCCCTGGTGGAGAATCAGGTTTTCCAAACGTGTTTCAGGGATAATCTTTCTGTACGTTATATTCAAATTGTGAAAGAAACACATGGCTAACAGTCCCCTTTAAGTATATTTAGCTATATCACGTCCAAGCAGGCTTTCCCCGTTATTCCAGAACTAATCTACATTTCCTGATCAATATCCCAGGCAAAGCTTCCCCAAGGAAGAGGAAGCATGAGTTCACATTTCTGTGGCAAGTACTGATGGATCAACTTTTCAGCTTCCACAAACTCTGAACAAACCTGACAACGAGAATACAAACATGTACACAAAGCACAGGACCATTAATGTTCTGCAAAACATAATACATGAATGCCTACACGTACATGTAATTCAAGGTACACGATCTATAGATTAAACTTACATTTCCTTGTTCTTTTTTTTTGTTTAATTGATTCAAATCTACTTCTTGTAAGAGGAGGTATGAATTTGGAAGGGTAGGGCTGTACTAGGTGTGACCAATTAATCAATACAACATAGGAAATGTTAAACTTCCTTTTCAATTTTCTATACAAGTTTTAAATTCTTTAGTTACACACAATCTGTAGCATAAAGATTGTATACATAATTAACTATCCACTTACAGTGCAGCATGAGTTTTCCTAATTCTTTCTGAGCCTGAAAGACTGCTTAAAAAGGGGGGGAAGAAAAACTGCCCTAAATTACTCACAACAAAAGAAAGCCTCTTTTTCCATTTCAGTTGCTAAATCAAATGACCTTAGGCAGCAATTATAATTCCACAATAGGCCTGGTATTCCGTGCACAATGCAATGAAGCAGTGCATGCAGGTATGCATGGATCAGCACATTTGAGACTTGCACTAAATATGGAACTTAAATGCAGACAATTTAATGAAAAACATTTAAGAACTACCCACACACCTTCACTCACTGGTGCTTACTCGTAAGTACTCTTTGACCACAGGAGCTTAACTCCCCCCCCCCCCCCCCTCCGCCTTCCTTAAAAAACAAAAAAATGAAAACCAAAACTACACGACTTTTCCACGGATCTCAGACTCAGGGGATCGCTCCCACTCTGGCAAGATCTCTCTAGATCACTAGGCCCAAATCGCACAGTGGGCATTGGGCTTAAATACTCTTTGACTAAATGAATCTTAGTGATTTCATTATCCATTAGAGATACTAACCAACCCCCTTCAACATTTGTATATCCATTTGGATGCACAGAAAACAACTCGCTAAAAACCACCCTAAAAAGAAACTGCCTTGGACCGAGACTACTCCCCTATATATACCAGGCGCTGGGCCATAATTGTCCTCTTTCAATTGCGCACGACTACCGACGCGGGGAGGACGGGAGGGAATTTATGAAGGGGGTTGGTTAGTATCTCTAATGGATAATGAAATCACTAAGATTCATTTAATCCATATCGAGATCCCTAACCAACCCCCTTCAACATTTGTATAATCCCTGACCCACACAAATAGCATACGGGAAGTATACTTACTGACTGGAGGAGGGGTCGGACAACGCAGACTACATCTACATAGGGCCAGCCGCCAGAACCGCCTCAGCAAGGACCGGGCCTCCGGCCACCACGTCTCGCCGATAACATGAGACGAACGCATTTGGCGACGCCCAGCAAGGAGCCCGTAGAACCTCGCCCAACAGGGGCTCCGTTAACGAGAGCCCACGAGTCGGCCATCGCCCGGAACTCGTGGGCATGGACAAGTGACTAAAACAAGCGTATCATGTCCTGCTGTGAGAATCGCCAGCACCATTAACGAAGGGAAGCCCAGACGCGGCCATTGCCCGGGTCTTGTGACCCCGGGCCAGCGGCTGGGCAAAAAACTGGGTTCCCAGTAATAAAAAGCCCCCCTTGGACGGAAGGGCCGACCACCACCCATCTCTTACCAGCCCTGACCTAATGCTAACAAGGTGCGCCAGGTACTCCGCCTCGGGTCAGGGCCAACGCCAGCAGGAAGACCGGGAGGGCCGGCTCCAGCCAAGGGAGGCCCTCAACATAGGCTCAACCTGGAGCATGGACCAAGGCCTGAGAACACCGGTCGAGACCCAGGACGGTACCAGAGACCTGGAAGATGGGCGTCGTAAACAAAACGCCTGCATGATTCGGGAACTAGGCTCTCGATGCAATATAATTCAAATAAAATTATTAAGTTTGCAATTGGCAAGCATTTACCAAATACTTGCATTTCCTTTACCATAGGCAAAACAACAAATGAGCCATGTTCTGGCCCTCAAATTGCAAACTCCACCACTACAATACTAGCCAAATATTGTCACTATAAACCCATTCTCATATAAATAGAGCGCCATGACGAATACCGCAGATACACTGCTAATATTAGTGCCATCAATAATAGGAAACCTACATACATATTAGGTCATCTCAATCATGTGTATCACTATTTCATGTGAGCTACCCCACATAAGCCAGATAAATGACTCTCAAGGAATCTATTGTCCATTAAGACTTAATTGACCCCCCGCAAAACATCCTGAAGACCGTGGGGAGAAAGAGCCATTGAGACGGGAGGAGACGGCCTCGCGTCCCCCCCGCCAGCTTATATCTGCAACGACCATGGGACTGTCGGGAACCCAACCCCGACCGACCGTCCCTGGAGGGGCGGAAGAAAAAACCCCCCCAAATATCCTGCATCTGGAACATTTGTAGGGACCGGATGGAGAAACGACAACCGGCACTAGGACCACCAAGCTGATGAGGAGGCCGGGAACCTGCCAAGACTCCGCCGGAGCCAACAGCCTCATGCGTAGGCGACGGAAGGCATCTGAACCACCCGAAGGGATCACTCGTGACTTCAGCTCGATGATGAGGGACCTAGCGACCTGACCCAACTGAGTATCTCTGCAAGGAGCAGACGAAGTACGACCTCTGAAAAGAGAATATCCGGACTCCTCGAGATCGTGGGGGCCTGGCACCACCGACACCTGCCGAAAGGGGTCCCTGGAGAAGGACTTCAGGCCAAATGAGAAGGCCTCGGCACTGAACTGACCGCAACCCAACCTGGGAACCGAGAGACTGCCAACAGCCTAGGCGAACGGCGGCGTGGGGATGAATGGAAGACTCCATGCTGAAACAAGGGACATCTAGAACGGCAAAAAACCGAGATACAATATCAGCCGGGGAGCCTCGTACGCAAGGGAACCAACGACACCGGAACAGGTTTAGTTACACAGCAACGGGGCTGAGGAAGAAGAAAACCCCGACTGTGTCCACGGAAAATTCAGTCCTCCCCCGGAAAACGAGGTATAGAACGTTGGGATACCAAGTTGGCTAACCACCCTATCAAAACCAAACTGTCTTAAATGCAATGGCCAACCCGCCATCCGTGCACACGAGCATTCGACTGAGAAAGGGGAATCGAACTGATGAGTAACCGCCTTAACGAGGTTGACCCTATGATACAACTCCTTGTCCACAACATAAACAACGCCGATCGCGTGGCTTAAAACCAACAATGGCCCACTGGCCATCGCAACGGATCCCGGCGCATAACCCAGACCCACAGGCAACGTTATGCCCTGAGATCGGGCTCAGACCGGGCCGGATCCACACAGGCCTAGGGGAGATAGTAGTAGACAACAAACAAGCCATAAGACAAGAGTCGTGGCGACCCTGCCAGGACGCCCTAAAGCCCTGGCGATCTCGTCCGAACGCGAATCTGGACCCGCCTGGTCCGCAAACAGATGCCTCATCCTGCAGCCTCGCGACCCTCCGACGAGGGAAGCGAAACCTCCACAAAAAATATAACTGTCCGGCGCCCCACCTAGACGCCCGAAGGTAAAAACCAAAGGGAAGTCGGTGGGGGGGGGGGGGGGGGGGGGCACCGGCTCCCCCCCCCCACCCCACGGAACAGGAGCAAGGACAGCGATAAGGGGACCCGCCAGGGGTCGCGCGGGCACCCCGATAGGTCTACCGCGGACAGGGATCCCGGGGGAGCCAAAGGAACCAACGGAACCAAAGGAACCCGCCCCGCGCAGCAAAGGGCAGCGGAAAGGGGGACCCGCTAGAGGTCGCGCGGGCACCCCGATAGGTCTACCGCGGGCAGAGATCCCGGGGGAATCAAGGGACCAAGGAACCAAAGGAACCTACCCCGCGCAGGTGACTAAACACCCCGTGGCAAGTGACGCGCATCAACCCGAGCGTCAAAGGACATGCGGTCAAGACGACTATATCGAGAGAATTTTAATACAACTCACAGCATGACCTACGTCTAGACGGGGCTCAAACCATACTCCCGGCCGCTCCTCAAGAATCAAATAGCATTCACTGAGAGCGACAGGAACTTATCCATATGCGTAACCAAAATTTAAATACAAGCCATAACATGGCTCCTTTCTTAATTAATTTACCGTGGCAATTATCAAAAATTACGCTAGCGTCTAATAGCCCGGGGCGACACCCTGGCTAGCGCACGGATCGATCCCAACTACCTAAAGTAACGGGATCTCCTGGAAGCCACATCATAAAATCTATTCCCTCATACATTGTCGCACTGTCATGAGCAACGAGTATGGGACAAACTTCAAATTTAACTCTAAATATATACACACCAAAGAACCATATCACATAATGGTGACCCCAACGTGATGCGAACACGCAGTCTTCTGACCTAGAGTCAGAGGCGTTACCGCTGCGCCACGGCACCCCGAAATGTACATCACATCCCCCTGTACCACAGCACCAGGGGGAGCGCCGACAGAACGGACGAAAACAGCCGCAAGACTAAGAGTACTTACCCACGGCCTGGTGGGAACTGGCCTACCGAGACCAGGTATCCGGGAATAAGCAGTAGCCCGTCCATCCTGGGTAGATATAACCATCGTGGTATGGTCGTAAGCTGGACGACGCCCAGTAGGCTCCTGGATGCACTGCTGACCCACGTGCGTCAAAGGCCTCGGAACGAGCTGGCTACTCCTGCTTGTGAGAGGACTTATTGGTAAAGGTGAGAAGTGGCCCGGGGAATAACATCTTTTACCGTGGCGAACCCCAGCTAGCTTTAATATATCTTAATTATCTAAAGCTGGGGTTAGTCGGCCTTACCGTACCGCCTGCGACTTACAACCGGGGATAGCACCTAGGCTGGCGCAACGGTCCCGGGCCCTGCAGTGATAGGGGGACCGTCTTCAGGATCACCCTACAAACCTTAAGCCAAGGGATCACCTGGGTGCCACAACATTGCCTCGCCCAACCGTGAGGCGCGAAAGGCAAAACGGGAGTGAAAATCCATTCCCCCTGGTCCCAACTCAACTCGAACCGGGGGAAGAAACCCGGCCTCAATCGCCCTGACTCGCGATCCTCGCTACCCGAGGCCAACGAGAGGGCAGCACAAGACCTAGCTTAGATACCACACACAACAAACTCACCTGGGTGTTACATACATTGTCTTGCCCACCTGTGTGGCAGAACGGAGTTCCAAACAAAAACCATACCCCCCCGGACCCAACACACAGCGAACCGGGGGAAGGGAACCCCGGCAACAAATCTCTGAGCCTAGCCCCCCCGCGGGGGCTGCGGCGCGGAACGAGACACCCCCCCCATCTCGGGGGGGGGGGGGGGGGCGGAGCGCTGCTGCAAAGGCCCCCTCCGAGGGGGCCGCGCTATAAATAACACGAAAAAACGGCCGAAGCGCTGATTAGATTTCCACCACCGTGGTACTCAACTCGGTCACATTCCTATCGGTTTCTAACAATTCTATCAACTACTGACAACAATCCCAATTGTGTTAACTGACCCCGAGGCCCAGTGCTACCACCGAGAGAGGGGCTAGTAATAAGGAAGTGACAACAATAATACAAATCTAGACGATGCAGGTTTGAGACCTGAAAAATCATACCGCTTGTCAGCCTGATAAGCGGTTTACTTCTAAGCGAAGGAATCACGTCATGGGACTTACCCCTGGTCCAGAGGGGACTGGCCACCCTCGGTCAGGAATCCCGGGAGAAGAAGTCACTCGTCCATGCTGGGTGCGACGTTTCGAGTGCACCGGGCGCGGTGTCCCGCGCCCGTCAAAAGCTATGGAAAGAGCGGACTTACCCGGCTTGCGAGAGGACTTACGTGTGCGGTGAGAAATGGCCCGAGTCTTGAACTGCTCACCGTGGCCAAAGCCGGACATCATAGGCGAATTACAACCGGGGACGTCACCCCGGCTGACGCCACGATCCCCGGGCCCTACGATGATAGGGGGACCGTCTTCAGGGGACCCTACTAACCTCTAGCCATAGGATACCCCTGGGTGCCACAGCTACTGCTTCGCCCATCCGTGAGGCGCGAATTAGTAGCACGGGATTCTAAATTTGGTTCCCCCGGAACCGACATTGAACGCCCCGGGGGAAGGGAAACCCGGCCTCAAACTCCCCGTCTCGTGACCCTCGCCGGACGAGGCCGACAAGACGTCCACCCAACCATCATCCGATGTCATACCTAGATGCACAAAGGAACAAGGTAAGAAAAAAACCAAAGGAAAAAAGGGAGGTTAGCATCCCCCCATAAGCACTCAATTATTATTTTTTTTTTTTTTTTTTAACAAAAAATATTTTTTTTTTTTTTTTTCAAATTTTTTTTTTTTTTTTAATTAATTTATTTTTATTTTTTTTTTTGTCCCTTCGAGGGCACCCCCGCACTTTTTTTTTTTTTTTTTAAGTGTGGGGGAGGGGGGGGGGGTGGGAGGGGGGGGGGGAAGGGGGTGGAGGGGCCAAGAACCCCGACACCACCTCTCCCCAACACATGTTTCAACCCATGGTGACCCCGACGAGGCACCACCCCCCCTCAACAAAACAAAGGCCAATAAAGGACAAGCCACGACCCCGAGGTCGAGCCAACACACACCACAACAAGGTTATAAAAACAAAATGGCGGGCATGCAAGAATACGAACATGACATCAAAAATTTAAAAAAAAAATAAAAAACTTTCAACATCATTCATGAATCGAGCACAACGTCTCCGAAATGATTGACGGCCATGGAAAAAAAGGAAGCAACATTATACACGAGCCAAGACGCAAGACCCCCCGAACGAGGGGGCCGAGCAAGCCCAAATAAAAATCAATCTTATACATGACCCGAGGTATAAGACCCCGAGAAAAAATTTAACTGAGAGTGAAAACTCGGACCGAATCTCGCCCGTAACTCCGGGGGAACACTCCCACAGCGAGCCGTCCGAAAATTCACGCATGCGTCATTTTCTTAACCACCAACGGAGCGCCAGAAAAACCTAACAGAAAGCTCCGAAAATGGTCTCAAAATCGCTTCTGACAAGGTCCAAGGACTTACAAATCAAATAGGGTTATTGCGCTACACTGATAGATAGAAAAGGAACGGTCTTACTTTAGATTGTAGACTGCTACGAAAATTCTTAGAATCAAATGTAAGAGCGCGATTTTCAGCGTGACTGTCTCTAAGGCGTCGCAAATGAAAGAGGACAATTATGGCCCAGCGCCTGGTATATATAGGGGAGTAGTCTCGGTCCAAGGCAGTTTCTTTTTAGGGTGGTTTTTAGCGAGTTGTTTTCTGTGCATCCAAATGGATATACAAATGTTGAAGGGGGTTGGTTAGGGATCTCGATATGGATTACAGGACCTGAACCTTCCCCCCCCCCCCCCCCCCTTCCTTCAAAAAACAAAAAAACAAAAAACAAAAACAAAAACAAAACTTAAATTAACGTAGTGGTCTAAAGAGGAAAATATTTAGAAGACAAAAAGAGATACTTCAATCATAAAGCTTTCGTCAGATAAACATATACGCACAAATTAGTCTGACGTAGACTGTCAACATATCCATGACTTGAAATCTTGTGAGAAAGCAAGTCTCTGGTTTAACTTTAAGTGATGTATAAATTGTCTGTTTGAATTTGGCATAACAGTCAACATCTAATCAAAACAATGTGATACTAAGCTCCATGGTATACAAAACATGACTAACAATGAATTACACAAGTCTGTGTAAGGGCCTTACATCTATAATACTAGTACAAAGCAAAGAATGGAAGAAAAGAGATATTGATAGTTAGTCATACATCAGTCAACAAACCCATCACTTGCTAATTTGGAAAAACAAGTCTCTTGTTTAATTTCCAGTTGTGTGTAAATTGCCTCTTTGCTTTTGGCGATATAACTTTGACAACGAAGCTAAGGAGCTAATTTTTACTGGATTCCTATCAACTTGACTTTCCCATACATGTAACTCTAAAACTTCTGAATATTTCAACAATTTATAATGTAAATATGGAATGTTTTCAAGAGTATGAAACTTCTAGACCTTTGTGAATATTAATCGTGACAGAATTGGGTTAGGGTTTGCTTTCAACACCTTTCCCACGCTTACCTTTGATCAAATATCTCAAAGACTTCTGAATATATTAGGGCCGAGTCCAAACGGATAGCCGTTCGGTATCCGACCGTGAAGGTCGGATACCGAATTCAAATTCTCGGATATGGGTATACGAAAAAAAAAGAAAAACAAAAATATAAAAAATCAACAAAAATTGGATTTATCCGAAATGTAAAAAAAAAACACACAAAAAAAACATGGAGCTTTGTTGAACCATGGTTGAAGTATCAAAAATCAAAGCTCCATGTTTTTTTTTTTTTTTTTTTTTACATTTCGGATAAATCTGATATCTGTCCGTTTTTACTCGGCTCATATCCGGATATCAATATATCCGGTTTGACTCAGCCCTAGTTATGCAAGTTTATACATTTTTGTAAATGTGTGTGCATGTCAGAGTGAGCAAGAATCAGGACAGAATTCAAAGTTTGCAAATGATGCCATTTTATTGAGCTTCAGGCCTTTACGACCTTTCGCATCCATTCATTTCATCAAATATAATTCTGCAAAGTATGCAGTGTATGTATAATGTAAATAATTATGAGATATGTACACTGTCTGTATTTATGTGTGTGGTTTGTACGTGTGTGCGCACATAAACATTTCAAGTTTTTAACTGTAATTTTTTTTTTTTTTTTTTTTTGTGTGTGTTTTTGCTTGAAAGTGCGAGCGTTAATTGTGACAAAAGTGCAAGTTTGCGCACCATTCTGTTTTTAGTGAGCTTCCTTTATAAAACACCTTTCCCACAGTAAACTTTGATCAAATGAGGTAATAAAAAAAAAAGAGAAGATTTTTTAGCTTTTGAATATGTCCCATGCGGACTGGTGAATGTGTGTGTTGTGTCAGTATGAATCCGATGAAAGAGCAAACTTTTAGTTTATTTTCTTCCAATAAAACCCTGTCCCATAGTTTGTTTTGATCAAATGAAGCAAAGGTATTTTTCAAAAAAATTGTCTGAATATTTCCCATGTCAGTGTGCGCAAGTGTATGTGTACACAACTACACATGTATTTTTGTGTGAAAGTGCGAGCGTTAATTGTGACAAAAGTGCAAGTTTGCACACCGTTCCCTTTTTAATGAGCCTCCTTTCAACACCTTTCCCACGGCTTACTTTGATCAAACGAGGTAAAAAAAAAGTTTTTCAAAACATATTTTTTAGCTTTTGAATATGTCCCATGCGGACCGGTGAATGTGTGTTTTTGTGACTGTATGAATCGGACGAAAGAGCAAACATAGGTCCAAGATCCTGGGAACCTCGCGCAGCAATTACGTTTTTTTATTATCTTTTTTTCTTTCTGTAAGTCAGATCAAACAGAATCAAATCTAACGCATGACCGGTCGTCAAACACCCAAGCACAATCACATCTCGCCTGTCATTCTTAACATGGGACTTCTCTATATAGGACCTTTCACACTAAAAAGAACACCAAGCACAATCACATCTCACCTGTCATTCTTAACACAGACTTCACTATATAAAGGACCTTTCACACTAGTAACAAGAAAGAAGAAAATACGATTTCAAACGCAACAATATCATCTAGTGTAAACTTTGCAAACAAGCATTAACTCCTTGAGGACTGGTGCAAACTAAACTATGGCTGGGGTCTTAGGAAAATGCAGGTTACAGTGCTCAGAAAAAAATGAAATAATCTGGAATCATTATTTATTCATTATCAATTTGAAAATGAATATTGGATACAAATATTTAAATAGTTTATTTTATAAACACATAAAAACAAAGAAAATGAAGTCCCAGAAACATCCATTTTTGTATGTGTAATTTTAACTTAAATCTCTATGAACCACCTCAAGATATATCTAATGTAGCAATATTCTGTAATAAGTTTGTAAGTTCAATATCAAAGTTATAATTTAAATACTTCATAGTATAAATATTTCTCGTCTGAATTGCCCCCCTTGACTCGTATTGTCAAAGGAGTGCAATTATATTCCATAATTCACGGTCCGACACCGCCTTTCATACTCCACCGTGAATTTTCCCACCCAGGGGGACAACTTGCTGTAGTAATTTCACGGGTCGTATTTGTTCTCAAAAGTTCAAAGAGAGGGTGGCATTACTCTTGTACGAACGGCGTGAAGAACTACTCCAATTTTCAGAGTTCTAGGTTTTACCTTTTCCTATTTTCAGTCCATATAGAATCGTAAATCACTGGGAAAATAAAGAGCTGTTTAACTTTCAGAAGGCTAATTCATTTCCAAAGCAAATTGAAAATATATTTAATAATTTAATATCATTGAACCGTGGTCCTCATTAAATGCCAGTTAAGTTTGAATAATGATATAAACTTTGTATAAATGAAACTAGAGTTATTGAAAGCCAACTGATTTTAAGTGAACTATTTCTTTCACATTATGAGTTTACAAGAGCATTTGAATTTGTATGTGAACAGGTTAATCTACATTACAGAGTAGCAAAATATATAATACACATATTTTTTTTCCCAAAAGAGAGACTTATTTCACTAGAAAGCCTCTAATTTTGACATTAAAAATTTGATGAAATTGTGATGCAATTTTGTTTTTATTTTATAGACCTGTGTCATTGCATCAGGTATCAAATCACACCTTAATCTATTTTTTTTTGTATAATGCTCTTTTTTTCAAGCAGAACCACAAAAGAGTAAATCTAGTTCGCCAGACATTATTTGCAAATCATATCATTCTGAACCATTTTTTTTCTCCTCAAATATTTCTTGAAGAGTGTGAAAGTCACACTTTGGTTTACACCTCAGTACTAATCCAGCTTCCGTTAAAAAATCATTGCGGCTTTAATAACTCAGTGGTGTTTGTTTTGGGGGAGAGGTTGATATATGTGACCGGCTCTGTCACTTTGGGTAATTCATCGGGAATATCAAAATTGAGATTGTTAGTGTTTTGAATTCTCTAGGATTTCAGCTTTAAAATGATATACAACTTGATAAGTATGAGTTTCTTGAAGGCTAGAAAAACGCAAATTAATAACATGGACCAGAGCCCCGTGATTTTTCAAACAACGGAGAAAATCGCTTCTAAAGTTTTGCATCCATTCAGAAAAGCATTCTCACACACTGAGCGAGAAGTTGAACGGTTCGCTTTCACCTTTCCGCTTTTCGTAATCGATCAGCAAACGAAATAATGCATGCGCAGTTATACTGTTATTCATCGGCCAATCAGCAACGCTTTCGCCCGTATTACGTAATTGTACAAAGCCTCAGCCCTAAGTCTCAGTTGATCGACAAACTAGCCCATGTGCTGCCCTTTGATGTGCATGTATTACAACCGCGGTGTATTGTTTATGTACGTACCGCCATAAACCACCGCATCATATCCACCATACCGCCGCCGTACCACCGGTAGACAAAAGAAAAGCGCAGTTTGATACTGTATGATATGGTACGCTGCACACGCACACTGCACACTTGCGGCATGCCCAGCGCGATTCAACGCAGTACCCATAGAATTATAAACAAACCAACTACTCGTTTACTATACAGTAAGTTAAATGCCGCGAACGCTTCCCGGAAATGTACAACACACGGACAATACAACTCTATTCAGGTTAGTCTGACCAATCACTGTACAGCTACAGTGCTTTCTTCTTGCAGCTCGCCGCGGCGGTACGGTCGAATCACACACACATAGCTGGCGCGTTCGTTTCACAATCGATCATGATCAGCCAACGCGGATTTACTGAGTTTCTGGTCGAAACCGAAATGAAGGTTGCTTAGAAAAATCATTATTTACGGCATAAAAAATTCGATTAAGGACCTGAAATTTTCAGAGAATGTAGATGAAACATGTAAGTATCAAATCCCATAAAGTTAAAAATTTCAGCCAAAGACAATATTTTATGATTTTGAGGCTCTAAGTACTAAAGACCCATCCCGACTTTACACCCATTCTCTGGGAGCCGGTCTCATATTAATAATAATAATATACTCGATTTATATAGCGCCTAATATGGTTGATAATCATCTCTAAGCGCTTTACACTGATATTATTACCCCGGTCATAGGATACAATGCAAACCAGCACACATTGTGTGCACCATCTCCACTCCCTGGGGAGCATTCCTTCCAAGCGGCTCATGGGCATTGATATACATTTATGCATTATTTCCAAAATATTACTATCTATGCAGCGAAAAAATACATGGGGGCTCAGGTCGATTCTTCCCCTGAACTGCCAAAAAGAGCCCCCAAAATCATAAAGGAGCCCCCATGAATATACATCTAAGAGTTTAAAGGCAAATGCCAGTAGTGGGAAACGGCCCACACACAAAAAAAGGAAATGTATGCTCTTATTTATACCAATCATGTGAAAGAATGTTTTTACTAATACGGGATGATAAGAATTTGTCCTGGAAACCGCCTACTAATTGATATATTTGGTGAATTATAAAACTCATTTACTGTAAATTAATTTCGCTGACGGTTGTATGTTGATATGCACCCTCGTGCACTGCGTGCTAATCCTATGGCAAATGCGTTCGCACGAGCGTATCATGTCACGAACGAGCGAATACATGTGTCCAGCGTAGACGGGCCAAACTGACGTTGAATTTAGGCTCAATGTCAGCGGCTTTATTAACGTTTTAACTGATATTTCTGCATTTAATGATACTAAGGTTCGGATTTCTCCACACACGCCACTTTTTATGCTATTTCAACAATACTACCTAGTTTGGCCAATAAAGCTATTTCCGATAATTTTCCCAAAACAAGCAAATTATTTTCATGCAGGCAAGCTTGAATTAAGTAGCCCCCCCCCCAAATACATGTTTCCCCCCTGTATCTATGCTGTAATTGTCTCTGTATTGGACTGTACAGTAAATGTCCTTTATTTCACACATTACGCTATACTGTAATTTTCTCTGTATAGGATTATGTATAGTATATCTCACACAATACGCTTGTGTACATTTCAATACAATACAGCAATTTTCTCTAATATATATTGCAATTGTACAGTACATGGCCTTTATATCATACAATATGCTTGCGTATGTGTACATTTAAATAGCATACTGCAATTTTCTCTATGTATAGGACTGTACAGTAAATGTCCTTTATCTCACACCCAAGCCTAAAGGCAGCCAAGGTCTGAATAATTCACGCTAAATGAAAATAAAGGGCCAAACGAAATGAAATGGAAAAACACTCGGAAACGGCGCTGCCGATCTCAACAAGCTTTCCACGGACTTGGCATCATTAAGCCGCCGGAGATGTGTTGTTTTTCGCTCTCTATCTTTGCGCAGTAAAGTATGACTGCATGCATAAATTCATAATGCTGTAGGCTGGAAGAGGCACCCGAGATAAATATCTACATGTAACACGCAATTCTCAGAAGGCAAGACAAAAACATGAACATATATATTCCTTTCCAAATTATTTATGATTACTTCATGCAATGAATTTAAAACAGGAAAGGAGCCAATCTGTACATGTGTTGATGTTTCACTTGTATGTGTTTTTTTTCTAATGCACTAGAATCAGGGCAATCTTGCCCCCGAAGTGCCCAAAAGAGCCCCCATAATTGGTCATAGAATTTTGATCTAAAACACACATGAATTTCAGAGAGCTTTTTTTTTTCAGGCCAGCAACGCTACTTCAAAAGTAGCCCATATCTATATGAAAATCATCTAGAGCTATTATGTGAATTGTTTGTATGTACAGTAAATGTGGAGAAATGTCCAATAATAATAATAAATATATTGTGAAAGTGTCTTGGTGCTAAAAATCGGAAGGAATCTAGCCATTGTGGGATAGCTGTAGTACATGTAAGGGGATACTGAAAAAAATACACGGGGGTGGCGGGCGAATTCGCCCCCGAAAAATAAAAATTCGCCCCCGAATGTTTTTATTTTCTGGATTTTTTCTGAGATTTTTCTGCTTGGATTGTGATCAAATGCTTAAATAAAATGATCACTTACAGCATTATACAATGTAGCTTATTAGTAGCCCCTGAAATTCGAAAAAGAGCCCGGAAATTTGTAGCCCCCGAAAGTTGGAAAAGTAGCCCCCGAAAATGGAGCCCCCGAAATAAAAATACACCCCTTTACTTTCTTCCCCAAATAGCTGCGATGCTCAGTCTTTTTACATTTAGCATATCGCACAAGTGTCCAGTTACCAAAGTACAATGGACATTGGTGGGATGGTGACCATGGGAGTGAATACAATATATTTCTATACAATATATTTCTGCCAACAGCCATGAAGTTAAAGGGATCGAGTAACGTCGTCGAAATCCACACAATTGACTAATAACTCTAGCGGTTCTCACATACCGCGTTTTATTCGTATCACCAATAGAAGTATGGAACGGGTTTCAGTTTTCCAAAATTCTCTTTCGTTATAAAGAAATGTATGATTGAAGTGTTTGGATTTTAAATGAGGGAGAATTATTATAAGTGCAGTGAGTTAGCAAATAACACTATGCATTTTTGCAATATCTTGGTTATCATTTTTATGACATTAATTTACTGCAGAATTTTAAGTTATCACACATCACTCAATGGCCATATCAGATGACAAAAAATACTTAAAGAGAGTGAAAAAATACACTGGGGAATGGGGACGATTTAGCAACCAAAATGCCAAAAATAGTCCCGAAAATAACTTTTTTTTTTGTGACCCTGCATTTTGCAATGAATCTTGTTTTTGCCCCTGAAAATGTGTATTCTAACCAACTCCAAACACAGTACTTGGACACCACACATGCATTTTTTTTAATTATGAAAATGTCATTCAGTGTGTCAATCAAATATATTGCAATTGTTCTTCAACAATAACCTTGTTGATCTGCAATTTGACACATTTTTGTGGCTTATTAAACTTGAAGTACACAAACTGAATTGTTATTATCCCTATAAACTTGAACTTGATCATTCTTTTTTTCAATTTTATGCATTCCCTAACAAACAAAATGTGTGTGCCTAAATGACAGGTTTGACAGATGGCCTTATGTGGCTGGTGTGAAATATTTACTTTGAACACTGAAATTGTTCATGTCTGAGCAAAAATTAGAAAGTTTGTTTTTTATCTGAATGTACGCATATATACATGTAGGTTATTATCATGTTTTTGTATTCTGACTTTGAAAGAAATGCAAGCGTTTGGATATTTTCAATTCCGAGTGATTTTCATAGTTTTGCTCCAAAGAATCCTTTTGTGTTCTTCGTATTGTGTCTATAGATTTTACAACATACATTTCACAATATAATGTTAGTTCTAACTAGATGCAAACATACTACAAAACTACATTTCACAATATATGTGACCGGCTATAGCAAAACCCTGCACTTGTCGGTAAAAATAAAAATGTAGATTTTCATACCATTTGGGAGGCCACATCACAAGCTTTCATTTGATGCTTTGTTCTAACAAATTGGTCAATAATTGGCTAAGATATGATTGTTTTAATTTTACAATCGTAAGTCTTTTACACACATAATATGTGAACTTAAAATGGCCATTTCTTCAAAATATGAATTACCTACAAGTGCAGGGTTTTGCTATAGCGGGTCACATATATCTATCATCCACTAACAAGAGTTGACCCTTGACCCTGCTAGAACAGTACTTAGAGTGAACCCCTTTTTTCTCTGTGGTTTATTTAGCGTTACCATGTCTCCATCACATGTCAAATTAGCATGTGAAGCGGGCTGGAAACCAGAAGATTCACGATGAGTCATCAGCCCGCCATCCTAAAACCACTTTCACTCACACTCACAGCTATCCTTTCGCTTAGAACTCTTTTTCCAATTCTCTCGATCTCGCATTATATCTCTATATTGGGCATATCTTTCATTCTTTTCCCCCACTCCTCGATACCCCTCTCCTCGTGTCACCCATCCTACAGTTTGGAACAGCTTGCCAGCAGATTTAAGATTGTCCCCAACATTATATATTTTTAAAAGAAATTTGAAGACATATTTATTTTTGTTGTAGGTTATTGGAGAGGTTGTAAAGGAGCATCAATCAGTTTTTTAATTGGAAATGCACTATATAAATATAAATTATTATTATTATTATTATTATTATCCTGTCCCTCTCCCACTACCCCCCCCCCCCCCACATTCCCCCTCACTTCTTCCCATCCCCTCCATTCTGCTCATCCCCCTGTCCCCCTATTCCTCCTTCCTTTCCCCCTCATTCTCCTGAAGCCCCCCCCCCTTTTTCCAGCCCCTTTTCAGCTCCTACTCTGCCCCTATCCTTCCCTTTTCCCCCTCTTCTTGCTCAACCCCTATTTACCCTGTAGCTCCCCCATCCTCCACCTCTGCCCCCCTCTCTCTCATCCTGTCTCTCCCTCTCACCCCCCCCCCCCCTTTCTTTACCAATGCATCCAGTTCTCACTTGTGAGACAAAATAAGCCTTATTACCTATGCAGCGTTTTAGGAGGTCGTCTTCACAGGCCCAAACCACTTTCAGTTTCACTCATGTGCTCTGTTTAGTGTGCTCTTTTATCTTCCTTTTTATTCCCCCTTCATCACAGTGATATCTTACTACAATATGTATCAGTCTATCAGCTCGCCACCTCTCTCTCTTATAGGCACTTATGTATACATAACACTCATATTCAGTAGAAAGAAAGTAAAAAGTAGTCATTTTGACCAAAAGATGCATGAATTTTTCATCCACTCTAATTCACAGCTGTTTCTTTCCCCCATGCTGCTCTTGATCATAACCCCCCCCCCCCCCCACGTTTATCTACCCATTTGTACATGTATATCAGGGCTCACACATCAACACAACGACGACGTCAACAGCAAAGATGATGAACATTATCATCATCATGATGGTCATCAATATCACTATCTTCATTATGATGAGTAGAGGTGATATCAATGATGATGGTGTTGATGATGATGATGATGATGATGATGAGGATGAGGATGAGGATGAGGATGAGGATGATGAGGATGATGAAGATGAGAATGATGATGATGATGATGATGTTGATGATGATGATGGTGATGATGATGATGATGATGATAATGATGAGGATGATGATGATGATAATGATGATGGTGATGATGATGATGATGATGATGATAATGATGATGATGATAATGATGATGATGATCGATGATGATAATGAGGAAGGTGATTATGCTGATAATGATGATCTGATGATGGTAACGATTACTCTGTTTAAATGTAGTTTATCATACATGCAGAGATGATGGAGATGGTGATGATGATGATGATGATTGTTCACTAAAAATCATGATTGATGATAGTGGTGATGACAAAGTGATTGCCAATACTAATAAATGATGTGACTTGTCATATTCTACGCTGGTACGAACCTTACCACATTCACCGGCTTCTGACTCAGCGGTAGCTTTACATTATTCATCAGACGGGCTGAGAAGGCCTGATGTCAAGTGCATCATGGGTAATGGTGTAGCTACACCAGGGGAGCTACACCAGGGGGACCCTGTGCCCCACCGCCCCCCCCCCAAAAAAAAAACAATACAAAACATAAAGAGGCAAATTTATCTTTAGAAAAATTAAGAAATACATTCAACGGGTGCCCACAATCATTGTCCCCCCCCCCCCCCCCCCCCCAATCAGTCCGACCACCTTATGCCACTGATTATAGCAGGTATTATTAAGGCAGTACCACGCTTACATGCACTGATGGTTGTACCACCTTCTATTACAGAGTAATTTACGCACACAAATGATCACCTGCAGACGCCACACTACAAATACACCAGGGCCCCGTTGCAGAAAGAGATACAATCGATTGTAAGTAACGATTGATCGTAAGTCAGAAAATGTACGCGTTTCAACCAATCAGATTTGCGCATCTAGAACATGTGATCTGACTTAGGCTACGATTAATTGCAACTTACAATCGATTGCAACTCTTTCTGCAACGGGGCCCAGGTGGCTAGACGAGCATTTGCAAAATTATGCACAAACACTTGTTGTAAACATGCACTATCCATATATTTGTACAAACAGAATTTTACTTGTTTATTATGTGAATTTACCCGGGGGGGGGGGGGGGGGGGGGTACTCACGTATATTGGGTATACGGGGATGTGCCGCTGGGAAGGGTGACTTTTTCCAGAAAGATCCTTAGACATGGGTCCCATTTTCATTTTTAAAATCCTTAGACATGGGTCCCTTTTTTTTATTTCCTCTCTTTTATCCGGGATTTGGGGATTTGCCGATGCAAAATTGCAAAAATTTTCAAGCTCCCTATGCTCGCTAAAAGAAACCACAACATTTGCGGGAAATACACAGCGAACATGCGACGCCGGACACAGCGAACATGCGACGCCGGCGAAAAAAATTCCTTAGACATGGGTACCTATTTACAGCAAAAGGACCCTTAGATGTGGGTATGGCTTCGGAGGTCTCAGCCGCACAGCCCCGTCCGACTATAATCTGAGTACCCCCCCCCCCCCCCCCCCCCCCGGGAATTTACATTACCAATTGACTTCAAATATATACACACTGATAAAGACAGACAAGTGAGCACTGCATTTTTTAAAATCATGCCCACACACACACGGACAAAATGTGTTACAATGTGTTACTAACACAGATAGCTGAAAATGTGTTTGAGAGACCAGGGGGGGGGGGGGGGGTATTCTGTAGGTTCATCCTAAAGTTGATCTCCGGAGATGATCTTAAGATCAACTTTAAGACCTCCTTTATAAGATCGGCAAAATTGGTATTCTGTAAGTTGATCTTAGAATGATCTTACCATGAATAATGAATCATTAATCTGCACCTCGAAGATGTAATCTAACCTATCACAGATTTCCTCTCATCTTTAATTTCATCCTTGAGGTGTGGCTTTGGCTACTCGATTTTGATTGTTCCTTCGCGCACAACAAACACATGGCGCAAGTTTTATTGTTCACTGAGTGCGCAATATCTTGACTTACACGCCAGCAATTTTGCAAATATTGTTGCATGTACATATTATTCAATGGCTAAGACAGGGAAGGGGCAGTCATAATTTTTAGAAGCACACGTTTATCCTAACTGCAGTTACAGAATACCTCCTATCTTAGGACAGGTAATTTACATGAATTTGCATGTACGATACAGATCAACTTTTCCTTACAGAATACCGCCCCAGAAATTTAATTTAAAATAAAAATCTGGCTGCTTTTATCCCAATGTATTCAGGTTGGGACCATCATGCTAGACTCGTCGCTCATGCCGTACTGATTACGCGCCTCTAAAATGACATTTATTGACAGTGCGTGGAATAATTTTGCAGATTTGCAAAATGTTTTAAAATGCATGAATTCATCACGCTTAAACCCTGTCGTGAATTCTGATCAGCGGCGTAGCATGGCCGGGCTGATTGGGGGAGGGGTGGGGGGGGGGGGGGGGCACCTCAGGTATTTACACAGATTTCCCCCTTATGTTTTCTACTGTTTTGAGCAAATCATTGGGTAGCCCAGTATGCCAACCCGTGCCCACGGGGGAAATTACATGGGGGCTCAGGCTCAGGGCACCCCTGAAATGCCCATGAAAGGCCCCCAAAATTACGAAGGAACCCCCATAAATTTGCATAGAGTTCAATGAAAAACTAATTTTAGAGTGTTATTTTTCATGCAGGCAAGTTTGTCAAGTAGCTGCCGCAAATGTATCTGTATTTTGTCCCTGTCCGTGCCCCATCACCACCCCCCCCCCCCCTTCCCCCCACCCCCGTAGCTATGCCACAGATTGTGACAGAGGTTACGTGCATGAGAGAAGAAAAATAAAAATGGCTCATGTCGTTTCCAATACTCAATAGATTTTTAAAAATCTTGAGAAGATAATGCGATTTTGATTTAAAGGCAGCTGGCATGCCTATTTTTCCTAGAACTAAGTCTGGGGCAGTTTATATTTTATTTTGTATGTCATAATACCCAAATGTATGATGGCCTGGCCTACGTATTTGAGTTGATCAATTATAAGAATGAATACTGTACATGGGCAAGTCCAAGCTATTTTGTAGGCATAATGCGTGGGACATCAGAGCGAAAAAGAGTGCTTACTCTTATAAGAAATATTGAAACTCCAATTTGTTTCATATGTTAGATACTTTGTAGCAAGTTTTATCACATACCCAAAAAAAAATTGAAATCGTCCATGCAATAATAATTTATGCGACTTTATGCTAGCATCACGCGTGGGACCAGAGAAAGTTGGTATTTTTAAACTTTGACTTTGAATGTGAATTCCTCTGAATTTATATACAATTTCAAAACATAATTGGAGGGTCTTAATGTGCATCTTGTGCTCTACCAATATATGAAATTTCATCATCTCAAAACTTTGGAAATTCATACAGGGTCAATTTGAAAAAAAATTGCATTGTCACGCGTGGGACATGTCACGCGTGGGACATTTTGCTGCCATGCGTTTTACATAGGCCCATCACCAAATGTGATCTTATTATAGATATTTCAATTATTTAAGCTTGGAAAATGCTCATTTTTTGCATAAATGTTCTTTATGACATTTCTTAACAATATTTAAAAACAAAAGTTGCAAAACCTAATTTTTTCCTTATGTATTTCTTTGTTTTAGGAAATTCTTATGTATTTCTTTGTTTTTCACCTTCCATTTTGACATCTTTTTTTTTATGAAATCAATTATTCAGCATTGTCAAACAGTTATTGGCCTAAAACTATTTATTTTCAGTGATTAAAATGAGAAATAATTGTGTTTTTTAAAATTTATGAAAAAACACTATTTTCCATAGGATTTGTACATAAATCACAAAATCATGCAATTTCGGTAATGACTTCCAGTTCGAAAAAGTCATGTGACTTTGTGAGCGTATACTTGTTCGTCATAAATTTGGTCTTAAAAGTTGCGGAAGACTTTAAAGAAAATACTTGTAAAGTTGCGGGCTAATATCTTTATGCATTGCGAAATTTTCGCATATTTGCCAATTGGCCAAAACAAGATTTTTAAAAACCCATTGCTTTACTGTACAAATTGTCCCACGCGTTACAAAATGTCCCACGCGTGACAAAATCTAATTGTAGAATTATGCTAAAATGGTAAATGTCATTAACTTTTGTTGCTATGTTATTGATGTCCCCCAAGGTAAATTAGAACTTTGTAGAGTTTCAGAAAAATAAACCTCTCAATTAACGAGAAATCAAAACAATAACATGTCAAAATGTAACGCGTGGGACATGCTGATTTTGGAACGCGTCTAATTTGTATATTAAATGAGATAACAAGCTGAAAATCATAATCCAACTTCCTTCATGTAATGACTTCAGGTCAAGCCAATAATAAGTAACTAGAAATTGCGCGCTCGGCGGGTCGCGCAGCCGAGCACATGTATCCCCCGAACCAATTGCATTGCACTTTTGTGGGTTGTAATATTGTGAACTGAACAAGTTTGGTGGTGTACGTTGTTCTTGGTTACCATGGCAACCATGAATCCGCCCCACACCAAAATCAATAGGCTTCATCCTCTTTCCTTAATACACCTTCATACCAAATAAGAAAATGATCGGACAAGAACTCGGACCTGTAGAGCGTTCACATGGTAATCTTAACTATTTCTTTATATCATGGTTATCATGGTTACCATGGCAACCAGGACTCCGCCCCACACCAAAATCAATAGGCTTCATCCTCTTTCCTTAATACACCTTCATACCAAATTAGAAAATGATCAGACAAGAACTCGGATCTATAGAGCGTTCACAAGGTAATCTTAACTATTTCTTTATATCATGGTTACCATGGCAACCAGGACTCCGCCCCACACCAAAATCAAAAGGCTTCATCCTCTTTCCTTAATACACCTTCATACCAAATTAGAAAATGATCGGACAAGAACTCGGACCTGTAGAGCGTTCACAAGGTAATCTTAACTATTTCTTTATATCATGGTTACCATGGCAACCAGGACTCCGCCCCACACCAAAATCAATAGGCTTCATCCTCTTTCCTTAAGACACCTTCATACCAAATTAGAAAATGATCGGACAAGAACTCGGACCTGTAGAGCGTTCACAAGGTAATCTTAACTATTTCTTTATATCATGGTTACCATGGCAACCAGGACTCCGCCCCACACCAAAATCTAAAGGCTTCATCCTCTTTCCTTAAGACACCTTCATACCAAATTAGAAAATGATCAGACAAGAACTCGGACCTGTAGAGCGTTCACGAGGTAATATTAACTATTTATTTATATCATGGTTACCATGGCAACCAGGACCGCGCCCCACACCAAAATCAATAGGCTTCATCCTCTTTCCTTAATACACCTTCATACCAAATTAGAAAATGATCGGACAAGAACTCGGACCTGTAGAGCGTTCACAAGGTAATCTTAACTATTTCTTTATATCATGGTTACCATGGCAACCAGGACTCCGCCCCACACCAAAATCAATAGGCTTCATCCTCTTTCCTTAATACACCTTCATACCAAATTAGAAAATGATCGGACAAGAACTCGGACCTGTAGAGCGTTCACAAGGTAATCTTAACTATTTCTTTATATCATGGTTACCATGGCAACCAGGACTCCGCCCCACACCAAAATCAATAGGCTTCATCCTCTTTCCTTAATACACCTTCATACCAAATTAGAAAATGATCGGACAAGAACTCGGACCTGTAGAGCGTTCACAAGGTAATCTTAACTATTTCTTTATATCATGGTTACCATGGCAACCAGGACTCCGCCCCACACCAAAATCAATAGGCTTCATCCTCTTTCCTTAATACACCTTCATACCAAATTAGAAAATGATCGGACAAGAACTCGGACCTGTAGAGCGTTCACAAGAAAATCTCTGCGGCGGACGCGGCGGACGCGGCGGCGGCGGCGGCGGCGGCGGCGGCGGCGCGACGAGGCCAAATCCATAGTATCCCCCGAAGTGGTTCGGGGGATACAATAATAGTATTTGATTGTTACTTCTTACTGGAGACACGTTTTAAATTTTAGTTTTCTAATTATTAAAATTTAATATCTTAGCTTTAAAATGACATCAAGTTTCACTTGATTGGGTGAAGATGAAAATTCACCCCCTTGGGAACAAATACCTTGGACTTGCCCACATGTAGATGAGTGTGTGCTATAGATCGACTATTGAGAGTGTATGTAGCCACTTGTAGCCATTTGTAGCCACTTGTAGCCACTTACCACTTACACAATTTTGCAATTTAAAAAAAATAGTAGAAGGTACTATCCAACTCCTGTCAAATTTGATCATGAACGTAAACAAAAAACACCATATATTATGTTGCAATGCTTTTCCTTAAACTGGGGCCACCAAATTCATATTTCAGGCCACCAAATTTGAAACAAAAAATTATTGATTTGACGTTGCCCGACTGCGCCTACAACAAAAAAAAACAACACAAGTAAAATTGAACCTTGCCATTTGATGTAAACACAAATTAAATTAAGAGTGCAATCGCATCCGAACCGTTTTCCAAATTGGTTTGAATCTCGTGTAAGGCCTTCAGCCTCAATGCGTTCGTTCGAGACAAATTTATGGAGTACATTACATTTGGAAAGTGCCATCTGTTTGTCTGTCAAAAATGCACTTTTGCCAGCATGATCTGATCTCAGTACCATCATAAACAACCTTGGAAAAGACAGCATCATTTTTGTGCAACACATAAATACATGTATATAAATTAGTTTCCCTGAAACTAACATGGCAACTGTGTTGTTTTGAGTTCCATATAAGCATGTGGTCAAGGCTGAAAATGCAATTTTCACAGAATCTTCAAAAGATGTTTGCCAAAAATACCTGGATTACTACATTGTGGATGTTTTCTAGATAACATGTTCCATCTTGTAATAGAATGGATTTATACTCTTTATATAAGTTCCTCTACTTTTGTTTGTACTTTCAGCAAGATTACTAGGCCTTGTCCTTTCTATTTCTGAAGAGGATAGTTTTATCAATCTTCGCACAAATCTAGACAGATTCGTACTTTGAACAAATATAAACCCTTGACTACGAGAAAACCCGGGTGGGTTGTGTACAAAGTCAATGGAGATATAAGAATCTCGAAGGGAACGGGTTAAAATTAGACTATAGAATATGACAGACACAGTATATAAAATGGCAAATTTACATTTTAAAACAATAAATTATAAGAAAATTATCTTGGTAATAAAGAGGGAAAATGGAACTAAAATCTTACCTTCTGACAGTATTTGAGAATTTCTGCCTTGTCCGCGGTGTAAACTGCCGACGTGTCGGTAACCCATTGTCCTGAGATGATGTCTGCGTATTTACTGTAGTAGCCGTCACGGACCGCTACTCTCAACTCCACGTGCGTCGATGATGGATCGAAGGCCTCTGCTGCTAACGCCTGTAAAAATGTGAAGAACAAGATTATAGAGAAATTATCAATCGTTTGTTTCAAAAGTTCTGTGTTTGAAGGAAACTTTTCATTCTAGGGATTTGTTAAACTATGAGATGATGTCAGTGTATTTACTGTAGAAGCCGTCACGGACCGCTACCCTCAACTCCACGTGGGATGATGAAGGATCGAAGGCCTCTGCTGCTAACGCCTGTAAACGTGGAGAACAAAAAATGTAGAGAAATTATCAATCGTTTGTATCAAAAGTTCTGTGTTTGAAGGAAACTTTTCATTCTAGGGATTTGTTTAACTATGAGATGATGTTTGCGTATTTACTGTAGAAGCCGTCACGGACCGTTATCCTCAACTCCATGTGCGACGATGAAGGATCGAAGGCCTCTGCTGCTAACGCCTGTAAAAACGTGGAGAAGATATGCAGAGAAATTATAAATAGATCTATGTTTCAAAGATACTTTGTTAATAAGAAACTTCTTAATCTAGGGATATTTGTAATTTTGAGATGATGTTTTCGTATTTACTGTAGTAGCCGTCACGGACCGCTACCCCAACTATATGTGCAAGGATGAAGGATAGAAGGCCTCCGCTTGCTAATTGTAAAAATGGCGAGAACAATAGACATAGAGAAATTATTAATAGAGATAGAATCTATAGATATTGCAAACATTCTGAGGCAAATTGATAGAAAACTGTCAATTCAAGGAATATTAGGAGATGATGAATTATGTTTATTGTGAAACCCTGTAACCAAATATAACAGAATTGTTTAATAATGTCATTCTTTGTACATACAGTAGGAGCCACCAAATTCCAGGTTTCAGGCCATTCAAATTTGGAAAATAACATTGTTTTTACTTGCCCTATATACTGGGCCACAAGGCATAACAGTTAGTTTCTAGCATTGCGCCCAGGATGTAAAAGCATCGCCCATATTTAAACGTCACCCATGATCATAACAAAATGCACACCCCCGAACCCATCTCATTAGCATTCCTATCCATTAGCTGGGATGAGGTGCCACTCTCGATGGCCTCCAAAGAAATGAAAGATGCGGCATAAACCATCACCACCATCATCATTATCCACGGAGGTTGCTAAGTTACGTGCGACACTGTGAAATGTATCGGGCTTGGGGCAATGAGACGCGTAGCCCCTAAAATGCAGAGAAAGAGAGCCCCTAGAATTAAAAACCATTCCTCTTTTATCAGGCTTTGGAATACAGTAAAAACCTGCGTATAGTGACTTCCTCAGGATTTATAGAGGATGGCCACAGTAGACAATGTCCTCTATACACAGGTTCCTGAACATTTTTTTTTCTCTGCAGTGTACAACTTGTGGCCACTATAGGCAGGTTGGCCCATCCCATCACCCCACCCCACCCCCCCCCCCCCCCAATAACAAAACAGTAATTTACCAAAATAATGAGAAACAATCTATTTAAAGGGGACCACCAGGCCAAGAACAACACATACATGTAATTATATGTTTTGGTACCCTTTTGTGATATCAAATGAATACCCAACATTTTGCAAAGGGTTGTGTAATTCATAAACAAAACAATTAATTACCACCACTTACGGAACCACTATCAATTTCTGATTCCGTACGGGCCAAACATTTGCAAGTGCGCCAATGCTATTCACGCGTACATTTGGAGACAATAGAATCCCGGACGATTCGATTGCCCTAGACAATGTAGTCTTCGTACACGCAGACCCATGAACGCATGCTTTAGAATGGTGATGCGTTTTCCAATTTTTTTTTCTTTTTTCTGGAAACATATTTTTGTGAACTTGTTGATGGAATGGACTACTAAAGATGTTACCTTTCATTTATAAGAATATTATTTTTGGGTGGTGGTACCCTTTAAGGGTAGACATTCCAAAGAAGATATATAAATAATTTTTTATAAATTGAATAAATTCAGTTGGACCAAGCTATGCCACTTGCACTTACAATAGCACTACAACCTAAACCTATTGCAGGAGAAGAAGGAAAGTATAGATCCAACAAATTTATGAATATCATGTATCTTCTGCCCTGATAAAGATCCTGCTAGGATTGAAAGCTATGCTCCTATATAAACAGACTCTCATTTGATTACACTGACAATTTTTTGTAGATAATCAGATTTCAGCGGTATTTTTCTTCATCATCTTCTTTTTCTTCAGTTATATTTATTTTTTCTGGTTACATTTACATTTATGAGGTAAACATGAGTGACAGCGATGAGCTTCCACACATCCATCCGTATCAAGTCAGGCAATGCGCTACCCAATTGACCTCGTTTAGCTCAATTCTCCGTCTAAAAATATCCCACTCTCTCCACCAATTTCAAAATTACATTACAAAAGTATTCTCCAATACATGTCTGTTGTAGTCCATGTGCGTATATGGAGGCCTTCAACTGATATGAAATTTCCTCTTTCAATCAATACATTATTTATAAATTTTGTATTGTCAAAAATGACATTATTTATTAATAAGTTTGGTCAGTTGGAATGAAGAAATAAATGAGATGATATATAGTAAAAAAAAAAATGAATGAATAATTAATATTATTTATTACATTTTTATAAGTCAATAATTAATCATGAGAATTGATTAAAAATGCATCAATTGTTCAATATACATAAATAACTAGATCAAGATAAATAAAAACAATGAATTAAACATTATGATACACTAAAATATGTTGAAAATAGCAAAGGTACATGTATGTGACATCTACCCATCCCCCTACCCCCCCCCCCCCCCCCCCCCCCCGCCTACATCAACAAACATTCCTGCAATGTGTATTCTTCTCTATATTCCCTAGCTTAGTTCGGATTCGTAAATCAGATCTAAGCGCCGCCATATTGCGATCCCCTTGCGCATGGTGCGTAATACAGTATGTACACACTGGCTCAGTGTTATGCGATGCGATGAGCACAAACTAGCCTAATCGAAAATGGCAACCTGCGGTGTAGCATCGCCACGCATAACAATCTTTTACTTGGGTCTCTTTCTTATCAGCATACAATGTCATGTGCACATAACTTTTTCCCTACTGTTTTCTCTTGAGTGTGAGAATTTGAAACCTTTAGCCTACATACTGGTACACATTCATGTCTTGGTAGCAAGAACAATTCCAAAAGAGTCGCACAAACCATGAATTCTTGAAAACCTCAGGGAGGTACATGTACGTGTTTCAGAGTGCCAGATCAGTCACTGGCTTTACATGGGATTGGAGCTCTCGATGTTGACGAATTCATGCATGTTTTACAATCATTAAATCATTCACATTGCATTATTTCTGAACAGTAATCTGTGGCTATCCCTAGGGGCAGCGATTCAGAGTCTTTCTAGCCTTTCAACAAGACCCCTGACAAAAATGTTTCTTGTCCAGTATGAAATAATTGAAATTCTCATGTCAATTGCACCTACATATCCACTAGCACTTGCCCGCTAGCCTAGAACAAGTAGGCAAGTAGAAATTTATGTCGGGCAAGTAAAATTCCATAAATGATCAAGTCTACAGAGACCACATGCTTTAATAATATACAGTAAATAACATGATTTCTGTCTCGATCCCGTGGGTGGTCTTTATGGACAGGTTTTGGACTGTACAGTTAAGTTTCAATCACACTGAAACAAAACAACAAGTCAACTACAAATCTGACTTTCAAATAGACTTGCAACAAATAAATCTACTGGACATTTTATAAAAACAAATAGCTCAATTTGCAGCAATTTGTGATTGTACTTTGCGCTGATATAGATCTACGAATCAATAACATCCCAATCGCCACAATACATGTTCATGTCTATATGACAACAAGGCTAACTTTACCATTGACGTCACACAATTTCAATCTTGATTTTGTTGTTATGAGAGAAAAAAGGGAAAATCAGACATGAGGGGAGATTGAAACGAAAAGAAAAGCGAAAAAAAAATGGAAAATGCCTCATCTAATGTTTGTATACACCCAGACAGGTACAAATACTTGTAAGTCTGTATGATTTGATATAAGAGGGGGTTTGTGGGTCTGACCTTTCGCACGGGGACTTCTTCGGTTGAGAAAGAGAAGGGCGCTAAGTCCCTTTTTGTAATTTTGAGATAATCATGTGCAAAGTTGGGGTGTCTTGTACATATCTAGAAACCCAATGTAGTGCTCTTTTTGTTTTTGGATAAATATTTCCAAAATTGGATTTTTATTTGAAAATTTGACATCACATAGAGGAGGATGTGACCTGCAAGATGGTATGCTACATTATGTTATGTTGATGCTTATTGACATAATTATGTTTCTTTGTTGAAGATTGAATTTCATACATATGATAGTGCTCTATAATTAATCTCATTTGAATTGTATGTTTTATTTATACATGTAAACAAATTTCTGTACAGTTTAAAATGCATAAGAATTAGCTGTCATTATCATGCAAAAAATCAATTTGGACAAAAAGATATTTAACGCCCTTCTCACTCTCACCCGTCCACTTCTCTCTCTCTCTCTCTCTTTTTTATAAATATTTCCAAATAAGAAATAATTTATTTATTCATTACAAATTTGATATCACATAGAGAAGGCTCTGACCTACAAGATGGTAGACATGTACACACAGAACTCAATTTAGCCAAACAGCGACTTAACGCCTTTCTGACTCTCACCCGACCACTTCTCTCTCTCTCTTATTATAATCTGATTACATTGGGTCTTCTGCATGCATGAGATGGCCGTTTGTCAGGCAGAATCTGTGTGCAATATTGTGATGGATGATCTGCATGGGAATATTAACCATCTTCCTGCGAGATCCTAATTCTCTATTCCCGTGCGGGATCTAAATAATCCTCAACAGTCCAGGGCTCGACACTCACACTGGCCCGCTAGCCCAGGGCCAGTGAAATTGCATATTTTGGTTGCCCGATCGGGCAAGCAGATTTTCAACTCGACATTAACCAGGGCTCGACACTTGCACTGGCCCTGGCCCGGGGCCAGTAAAATTGCACTTCGGGCCAACAAAAAATGTATAAAAGTCACAATTTGTAATAAAGCTGGGGCCCCAGGTTTATTAGAGAATTTTGGAACCAGCCGTTAAAAATTCAAAAAAATGCTTCCTCTTTTCAAAAAGTTACAAAATATGTATTTAAATAGTTGTTGGTTATTTCTCTATCCAATCACTATTTCAACAAAGCATCACATACACAATATTTTATTCAAAATGGCTGAAACCGATGAGTGTTTAGAGAGCGCCCTCTTACGTTTTAACGGCTCTTTTTGAATGATAACATGATCTTTACTACGTCATTTGTAATTTTGTGTTCCTTTCTAGAATTAGTTTGTAATGTAATGATGCAGGTTTTGGTTACTAAAATTCAGTTTCACCAAAACTGTACTCTCCTTACCATAACTCAACTATTCCTTTAAATCAAGACCTTTGACATTCAATTTTGATCATCCATGGATGGATTTTATTTCAAATTTA
This sequence comes from Echinarachnius parma, assembly GCA_037951105.1. Lineage (NCBI taxonomy): Eukaryota > Metazoa > Echinodermata > Echinoidea > Clypeasteroida > Echinarachniidae > Echinarachnius > Echinarachnius parma. Next base: position 1,014 of record JBAMJV010010847.1, on the reverse strand, counting down.
AATTTACCGAACAGAATGCTGTAGACTGCACCAAACAAATCCAATATAAAATCCATTGTATTAAAATGTACAATTTATGTAAATGGGCATACATTTTGGGGATATACTGTATGTTTGCATATTACTTCTTATATACATATAGTATGAGTATATAATAAGGTTATATTAGTGGAATAAATCATATTTCAGTTTCAGGGGAAATAATCCCAACAGAACTGACAGAATTCAATAAATTTATAGGATTATTTAATTGTAATTTGATCTAACAAAATATTGTCATATTACTGAATATAACATGTAAGAAAGGCAATATTGGGAACAATACTTTGATATCACAAAACAGACAGAGTGGATTAAATTTACAAATTTGGGGGGATTCAGGAACAAATTATAGTTCCATTTTGGGGAGCTACTCTTAACCCCTTGCCTGTACAGGACCCTGGTGGGCGATGTACAAAGTCTATGGGGATTTTAGAATATCAAAGGGAACAGCTTAAAGGGGTAGTTTAGTTTTGGTAGAGAGGGCGCTGCACATCACAATTTGTTTGTGAGGTAATGAAAAACTGAGTGTCGAATTTGAGAGAACATGCAATTTTAATGGCAGAATAAACTTTATTTGGTCAAAATCGACCCAGAAACGGCTGAAATATCAATAAATATATCTGATCTTATAATTATTTGGGGCCCAAATAATTAGATGATTTTTAGAAAAAAATAAAAAAATGCTTGCACTTTTTCAAAAATTTTCAAAAGCATTTTTTAAATAGTTGTTGATGATCTCGCTATTTAATCATTATATCAATAAAACATCACATGGATAATTTTGTATGAAAAATGGTTGAAACCAATGCCTTTTTAAAAAGCGCCCTCTTGTGTTTTAATGGCTCTTTTTGAATGATTACAGGCTTTTTACTTAGTCGTTTGTAATTTTGTATACCTTTCGAGCATGGTGGAGTTATAACTATTAGTTTATAATGTTACTGTGCAGGTTTTGGCTTATAAAGTTCAGCCTTA